>JASDQU010109037.1:46013-124936 GCA_032191745.1 Picea mariana | reverse complement strand
ATGGATAAGAAAGCAAGATCAGTATAGCAATGAAGAATGCACAAACACTCTACAAGCTAAACAGAAGAAACGTGGTTGGTATGTTGACAGTGGATGTTCAAAACACATGACAAGTGATAGAGACAAGTTTCTTACATTATGAAAGGAAAGAGATGGATCAGTCTCCTTTGGAAATGATGATTCATCCAAAATCATTGGAAAAGGCACAGTCTGAATTCGGAACAAGAATGAAAAGGCAAAAAATGTTCTACTAGTAGAAGATATGAAACATAATCTTTTAAGTGTGAGTCAAATGTGTGACCAAGGTCATAAAGTTACTTTCGATTCACAAAAGTGTGAGATAAGAAAAGAAGGTTCAAGGAAATTNCAAGCAACATATATGTGTTAAGCGAAATTGGAAATAAAAAGTGTTGTCTAGGAAAGGAAGATGAAAATGGCTATGGCACAGAAGAATGGGTCACATGCATTTTGATAACCTTGTCAAAGTCAGCAAAAGAGAAGCAGTCAGAGAAATGCCCCAGATCACGAAACCAACCAACACTTTGTGCAAGCATTGCCAACAAGGAAAGCAAACAAATACCAGGTTCAAATCAAAGGAATATTCAACAACAAAACCACTGGAAATTGTGCATACTGATCTAGTTGGGCCAACTACAACAAAAGGCTTAAAAGGTGAGAGATACTTTATGTTATTAGTTGATGATTATACAAGAACGACTGCAGTTTGCTTTCTCAAGAACAAATCAGAAGCTTTTGAAAAATTCAAGATCTACAAGGAAATTGTTGAAAATGAGATGGATTCAAGAATCAAATGCTTAAGATAGGATAATGGAGGAGAATTCACCTCAAAGGAATTTATGGACTACTACAGCAATCATGGAATAAAAAGACAATTCTCTGTCGCTAGGACACCTCAATAGAATGGAGTTGTTGAAAGAAAGATCAAGACAGTACAAGAAATGGTTTGAACAATGATAATGGATTCAAAGTTGACAGATATTTTTTGGACACAGGCAGTGCATACAGCAGTTCACATTCAAAACAAAGTAATGCTCAGAAACAACACTAATAAAACTCCCTACAAGCTATGGAAAAGAAGACTAGCAAATGTGAAGCACTTCAGAGTTTTTGGAAGCAAATGTTACATCAAAAGAGAAGATGACAGAATGGGAAAGTTTGACTCTCGTGTGGACAAAGGAATACTTGTTGGTTACTCAAGTACAAGGAAAGCTTACAAGTGTTATAATCTAAGATTAAACAAAGTTGTGGAAAGCATCAACGTAACAATTGATGAAATAGACAGACCAGAATCAAAGAAAGAAGAAAACAAATCAATGGAACAATTTTTTGAAGAAGAAGATGAAAAAGAAGAAGAAGAGGAAGATGAATATGAAGAGAATCCAACAGAAGTAGAAGAGCAAGTTCAACAAGTATCTCCAAAGACACCTAGCAAACGAGTACAGAAGAATCATCCTTCAAAATAGATTATTGGAAACAAAGATGCAGGAGTTGAGACTAGAAGAAAAATCCGTTCACCAGAACAAACACACCTAGCACTCTTATCTACAATTGAACCAAATTGTTTTAAAGAAGCCAGCAAGGATGAATTTTGGAATAAGGCCATGGATGAAGAATTGGAACAAATAGAGAAAAATGACACTTGGGAATTGCTTCCAAGACCAAAGAATAAGAATGTGATCGGCAAAAAATGGGTTTTCAGGAATAAATTGAATGAAGATGGATAGGTTACAAGGAACAAAGCTAGATTGGTATGTAAAGGATATGCACAAATTGAAGGAATCGACTTTGAAGAGACATTTGCCCAAGTTTCTAGAATGGAAACAATCTGTTTGCTTTTAGCTTATGCATGCTCCAAAAATGTTAAAGTATATCAGATGGACGTAAAATAAGCTTTTCTGAATGGGGAACTTGAAGAATAAGTCTACATTGAACAACCAGAAGGATTTCAATTGTCAAAGAACACAGACTATGTGTGTAAATTAAAGAAGGCCTTATATGGTCTAAAACAGGATCCTAGAGCATGGTACTCCAGACTGGATAAGTATCTACAGCAGGCAGGGTTCAGAAAAGGAAGTGCAGACAACAACCTCTACATCAAGGTAAGTCAAGGTAATATTTTGTTAATTGAAGTTTATGTTGATGATATTATTTTTGGTAGTGATGATAACAGGTTAAGCCAGAAATTTGCAAAAGACATGCAGAATGAATTTGAAATGCCATTACTTGGAGAACTATCCTTCTTTTTGAGACTTCAGATACGTCAAAGAAACCAAGAAATTTTTATTTCTCAAACCAAGTATATTAGAGAAATGCTAAAGAGGTTCAGAATGGAAGATTGTAAACCAGTTATCACTCTCATGCAAACCAGTTGTAAGTTGAGCTAAGATTATCATTCAAAGTCTACAGATCAGAGGTAATATAGGTCAATGATTGGCAACCTACTATATGTGACAGTATCCAGACCAGATGTAATGCAGGCAGTTAGACAGGTGGCACGATTTCAAGAAGCACCAAAGGAATCACATTTATTAGCAGTAAAGAGGATCTTCAGATATCTCAAAGGAACATAAGAGTTTGGATTATGGTATCCAAAAGGAAATGATCTATCACTTATTGCCTACACTAATGCAAATTGAACAGGTTGTATTGATGACCAACAAAGCACCAGTGGAGCAGCGTTCTACTTAGGTGAGTGTTTGGCATCATGGCTAAGCAAGAAACAATCATCGGTATCTCTATCTACAGCCGAGGCAGAGTATATTGCAGCAGCAACATGTTGTACACGGGTTCTTTGGATGAAACAAACTTTGACAGATATACAGGTTGAGTATGATGAGCGCATTCCAATATATTGTGATAATACAAGTGCCATCAATATCTCAAAAAACCCGTTGATGCACTCCAAGATGAAGCACATTCCAATCAAGTATCACTTTCTACAGGAACAGGTTGCAGAAAAGAACATCAGAGTTGAGTATATGGGCACAAAAGAACAAGTCACAGACATCTTTACAAAACCACTTCCACGGGAAGCCTTTGAATATCTTCGCCAAAGACTTGGAGTTATTTCTACTCCAAAAATGAATGTTTTTTGAATGCTTATCTTATATGTCTTAGATGTACACGAGGAAGCACCATAAGAGGACAGTTTGTCAGGGGGAGCAGCCTCGGATGTAAATATACCTTTGCCATTGATAACAAAGGGGGAGAGATTTATCAGATGTAGAGGACAAAGGCATGGTTCCAGGGGGAGCATGACTGATATGATTTCAGTATTGCATCAGAGTGTTGCCCTCAATGCCAAAGGGGGAGATTGTTGATTAAGGTTGGTTGTCATTGATGTCAACCCTTGAAGAAAGCCCTGTAGCACAAAGGTTTGGGTAATGGACCCAATATTGTTTGATGTAAATATGACTCATTATTGTTTTGTCATAGTTGATAACAAGTAAATATGGATGAACTCCAAAGTGGTCCCCTTATGGTCAAAGCCCTCATGGGAAGACGCTTTGTGGAGTAAGAGAACCCATGCTTAATTGTGGAATAATGAGATGAATGAAAGTGAATTTGTCAGGGAAAATATCCTATATGGATATTTCTTGTCATGTCATTTCCGGTGGTATGTGGAGCGTCACATAATTCCTCACAGTTAGAGAGTTATGGCCATGAGAAGTTGGAGACCCCAAGTTTGGGTAATGGACCCAAGTTTGTTTGATGGGTAACGGTATGAGTTATGATATATTTTCATATAATACTATTCTATATGAATAGTAAATGTCATGCCATGTCTAGTGGTATGTAGAATTTCACATAACTCCTCACGGTTTGAGAGTTATGGCTTTACGAAGTTGGAGGACCCTCATATGTCATCTAGAAGCCCCAAAAGGTCAAAGTAGTCAAAGTGGTTTAAGAGATTTTAAAAGGTAAATAATAAAATGAAGTGATGAGTGTATTATAATTCAAGTGAATACAAAATAAATTATTTCAATAATAAATTTAATGGAGAAATTAGACGTGGACCCAACCCTAAAATAAGGAAAGTGGGCCAAGTGACCTAGAAGATGTTTTTAAGGAAGTTACTTGGAGAGTATAAATAAGAGGCAAGGCTCTCTCATTTGAATCACAATTGAGAATATTGAATATCTATATGTGTCTAAGGTAACCAAGGATATCTAAACCAGAATTCTGAGTGAAGGTGAAGAAAAAAAGGTCGAAATGCAAGGAAGGATAAATTATTTTGATGGTGCTTTCTAAGGTATGTTATTTACAAGTCATCTCACCATTTTCGCTATAAATATTTTTCTATAATGATTCAGACTGTGAAATTGATATGAAAGTGAGAAAACATATCCAAGTATGTGTGGTAAAAAATTCAGCTTGTGGGTTGTTTTATTTTGGGAGTTACACTCCGTGGAAAATAGGGTTTGTGGTCAGTCCTGAAACTAGTCAAAATCAGGTGTTTCGGGTAAAAATGTCATAACTTCTTCATAACAAATCCAAATTCAGTGAGACAAAATGTTTTGGTTAGGTTACAGTCTTTAGTATGTTTGGTAATAGTTTCAGATCAATTCATCAAATATTTTGTGCGGGGCACGCTCTACAAGGTCGCTCTTTAGAATAAGCCAGAATTCAGCAAGGTATGTCATTTTTGCTATAACTCGTTTTCTGAGAGGTTCCAAGTAGTTTGTGTCTCAGTTTTCGATATTTATAAAACACACTAAAGAACATTGTGTCTCATTTTTTGATCTTTATACATTACAAGTTCAAAGTTATGATTACTTCAAGTTAGGGTTGTTAACTAATCCAAATCTAGGCATGTAAGACTAAAGAAAAGTTTGATGAAAATGCTAGTCTCTTGTTTTTAAAATCAAGGAAGGTTTGCAAGAATGTGATCATATACACCAGGTCTATTACAGAGCTACAAATCAGATTTGGATGATGAAATTGATGAGGGCTTTTGGTTGTGGTACATGTTGAGTACATGGTTGAGACAAGTAGTTGATGAGTTGGCGCACATACATGAGGTGTATAGTTGATGATGTTGGTACATATTGATGAGTCATAGTTGATGTGTAGTTGACACATGATTGGTACATACTTGGTACATGGTTGGATGCACATGTTTATGGTACAGGTTGATTACAGGTTGGTGCATGGTTGATGCACTTGTTTATGGTACAGGTTGATTACAGGTTGAGGTACAGGTTGATGCATGGTTGGTGCATGGTTCAGATTTATTGGTACAGGTTTGCAATGATATATCTCACAATGATAATGTGACATTGGTTCCATCATTCTACTTCTACTTCAGGGTGGCAGGACGGGGCAAGGACAGGTGGTTGTAGCCACCTTTCGGTTGTAGCCGAAGAACATTGGGGGTTGTAGCCTCTTTCTGGTTGTAGCCAGAGAATTGGGGAGTTGGAGATTCCCTCAGGTGGTAGCTTGAGAAACTAGGGGGTTGGAGCCTCCTTCCAGTTGCAGCTGGAAAACAAAGGAATTTGGTGCTTCCAATGAATGTAATTCTTCAAGACATATAAGAAAAAGCGTTCCATGGTTTTCTCCCGATTTGGGTTTCCACGCAAAACACTGGTGTACTATGTATGTGTGTGATTGTTTATTTCTTACTGCTCATTATTAGATAATAATTCTACATTGATATAACAATTGAAGAAAAAGGATTACAATCACGCTATTACTGATTCACCCCCCCTCTCAGTAATCCAACAATAATCTCATAACTAAATTCCTTTGCACTCTATGTGGTGAGTATGGACATTATACTCACCACTGCCCCAAAATTGTCGATTAAAAATGGATGAAAGAATCCATGAACACCCAATGCCCTCCAGTGTCGTCTGCCCCTCAACAGGCCCCACAACATTATTTGCAACTGCCACCTTCGGTTGTTTTGAAAAACCCTAATGCACACCAAGGTGTGAAGAATACCCAACATGAGGTACACACTGCTCCACCACAAATGGGGAAATATCAAAACCTAGGTCCCAATCAACTTGGGAATCTAGTCGATCGCATTATCCTCCTTAGTATCGAAGAGGAGATTCTTCTACAAACACGTGGTCATCAATATGTCATGCCTCCCAACTCTACCCCAACCACATCAGAAGCGGCTCCAAATATAGTCGAACAACCATTGATGATTCCACGCCCTAACACTAAACCAAACCCTCGTATACCTCGTATGTCGCTATGGCGGAATATACATAACCCTCATGCTAGGGCAGCCCACAATTATAGTCTGGTCGACGACTTAGCACAATATCCTGCAACCATGTCTATGTTGGAGGTCCTCCAAACTTGTCCATCTCAACGGAAATCCTTGATTTCTGCCTTGGGGGCAGTCGACCCAATTGATACTCGACTCATCACCTTTGATATTGATAGTGAAGAACCACTCCTCCCCACCCTGGTAGCTTTCCAGATACCAGTTAAGATCTGGAACATCACATTTCATCGATGCATCATCGATGAAGGTGCATCCACATGCATCATGTCCAAAGTAGTATGGAAAAAACTTGGCTCACCTAAGCTAGTACCATCTACCATCACACTGAGAGCTTACGACGGTCGCCCATCGTCCCTTGAAGGGCTCTTCCAAAATGTCCCTGTAGAACTTGGGGGCAAAACCATCTTCATCGACATTGAAGTTATCAATGCCCCACTTGATTACAATAACTTGTTCGGACGTAGCTAAATGTATACTAAAAAGGTGGTAGCCTCTTCTGTGTTTCGAATGATGATTTTCCCCCACAACAAGAAAATCGTCACCATCGACCAACTTACACATTACGAGCCTAATTATTCTACCAACATTGATAACATTCTCCCCCTTGTCCACACTAGCTCGGATGTTTTTTTAGTCATCGACATGGGCCCTGGAATATTCAATTACCCATCCTTGTTGGGAGCATATCATGCGGCACCACCTCTCCTACACCCTGTTATTTCAACACAAGTGTGTGGAGTGTCTTCTAATGGAATAGATACCGGTGACAATACTCCTCCCATAGAGGCCCCTCCCCATATCGAAATTCGACCAGTCAAAGAACTATTACCTAAGGAGTTCCCTGAGAACCCCACTACACCACCTGTCCCATATTTCCCACCCCTCCAAGGGAAAATCCCGGTTTGGGAGACAGTACCCCAAGCCATCACCCAAATTCCCTTTTTCTACCCCCCACCTGGAGTCCAAGCATTCCAAGTAGCTCCTAGTCTCACCCTTCCCAACATGGTTCTTGTCATCCATGTGTGGTATCTCTCTCCACCCACTATGGTTCCTACACCATCTCTCCCTCCTCAAACAGAGGGATTACTGATGCAAATCCCAGTACAGGCTCCTACCACACCACCCCCATCCCCAACTAGCAGCAACACCACCACCGTTGGGGACAGACGAAGGAAGAACGAACCCATATCTCCACTCCCTCCCTAAGCTCAACCTCCTTGCACACTATGTGAAAGAGAAGGACACCCCACTAACAGATGTCCTACTCTTCCCGAGTTACGCAATCTTATCCAACTCCCCAAACCAACCACATTACTTGCCACTCCACCAAGTACATTCACTGCTACTAAGGAGTCCTCAAACACACGCAATAAAGGGTTACGAACCAAATTCTCTTGTGCCATATGCTCATAATATGGCCACTACACTCATAATTTCCCAGCTCTACCTCAATTTCTCCAAACATTAGCCGCAGTATGCCACAAATCCCGACCACCCTCTCAGTCACTCCCCACAGAGGCTCACATTATTGGCATTCATTATATTTCATCGTCAGTCCCCGAGCGAACAAGGTACCATCCACAGTATCATGATATTTGCTTTATGTCTAGCGGGCCCTCACACCCAGTACATTATCTCCCTTCTATGTCCTCACCCCCTAAGGACAATAACACTTACCCATGGACAGTTCCCCTTGTCACCTCCCCAGATCCACTGTATTCTCGCATTTTCCACTGCAACGAAGATATCATGGAGGAGATCACTACCCTTTATTGTCCATGGAATGTGCTCCATCATCGAGCACTTTTCCTTTCACAAGAGGCCTTTCATCCCCCTACCTAAGCCCCCCTATGCACAATCAAAACCAAGAATTTTATTTCTACGGGGCATATCGATTGGTTCAACAACCCTATCCCTGCCCCGGATGCTTTTGAAGAAGGAAATATGGCCAGCATCTCTCCCACCGTCAAAATTGACATTTCCATTAAACCGAGAATCGTAGAAGAAATCAAAATTGGCGTCGCATGCTCCCCTGAAGAACTCACTGCTTACAAAGCTCTCTTTCAGGAATACCGGGATATTTTTGCCTGGTCATATACGGAGATGCATGGCCTCAATCCTTCTATAGTCGAACATCGAATCGACACATGGCCATATGTAGCCCTTGTTCGTCAAAAGCAACACCCCCTTCACCCATCCAAAGTTGTGGATATCAAAGCAAAAATTGACAAGTTACACATTGTCGGGTTCATTTACCACATTGCCTACACTTCGTGGGTCTCCAACCCTGTCCCCGTTAACAAAAAACAAGGAACTATACGCATTTGCACAGACTTTCACGATCTCAACCATGCTTGTCCCAAAGAAAACTTCCCAACCCCGTTCATTGACCAAATCATCGATGATTGTGTTGTCCATGAAGCATTGTCCTTTATGGACAGGTTCTCCGGCTATAATCAAATTCAAATCCATCCAGCAGATCAGTACAAAACCGCTTTTACTACCCCTTAGGGTACCTTTGATTATCGCGTCATGCCTTTTGGACTCAAAAATGTCGGTGCTATGTTTCAATGGGCCATGACCTATGTTTTTCATGATCTTGCTTGCATCATCCTTGCTTATTTGGATGACCTCACTGCTCGATCCAAAAAGCGAACCCAACATTTAGTCGACTTACGCATAGTTTTTCAACGATGGCATGAATATAATATCTACTTGAACCCCCTCAAGTGTTTCTTTTGCGTCACTGTCGGATGCCTCCTTGGGTTCATTGTCTCCCAACATGGCATCACCGTGCACCCCCTCAAGGTCCAATCTATCACCGAAATTCCACCACCTAGGAATTTACGCCAACTGCAGAGCTTGCAAGGAAAAGCCAACTTTTTACGACACTTTGTCCCATATTACACCACTCGCGCACATGGTTTTCTCCACCTACTGTGACATGATATCCCATTTCAATGGGACGAACATGCTCAAGCGGATTTTGATGATTTCAAAGTCACCCTATCCAATGCCCCTTTAATTAGTCCCTCAGACTATGATCGTGATTACATCCTTTACTTATCAGACTCAACTATCTCAGTAGCAGGAGTCCTTGTCCAATTAAGGGATGATGGGCATGAACATGTCATTTCCTACATTAGTAAAAACCTTTCAGGGCCACCCTTGAAGTATAATCATGATGAGAAACTCGCATTAGTAGTTGTTCTTGCAGTCCAAAAACTATGACATTATATTCTACTTCGAACTACCAAGGTCATAGCAGATTCCAACCCCATGCAGTACTTGCTTAGTCGACGACAGATTAATGTCAAATTCACCCATTGGATCGTTATCCTCCAGGAATACGATCTAGATTTATCTACTCCCAAAAGCAAGAAACCTCTAGTCATAGCTGAACTCATTACGGCTTTTCCCTCGAATGCCAAAGCTTCCCCCATCAATGAGGATTTCCCCGATGAACACCTCTTCTTCATCCCCTTCGATGACCCCTGGTATGACAACCTTATCGTCTACCTTCGTACATAGAAGTTTGGGTCTCATCTCTCTCGAGATGATCGTTGACGCATTCGCCATCAGGCCCCCTCGATACCTCCTCGTCGAATACATTCTCTATCGACGCGGGGTCGACACCATTCTTCTGCGATGTCTTACCATCGATGAAGCTGACAAAGTATTGAACAATTTCCATAACGACGCTTAGGGTGGTCACCTCTCGGGTATATCCATCGCCCAATAAATCATTTGAGTAGGGTACTTCTTGCCCACTTTGTTTCAGGATTGCATCCACGCTTTCAAGTGATGTGAAAAATGCCAGCTTTATGCAAACTAAGCACGAGCTCCACCATCTCTTCTACACCTAGTCATCACCACCAGCTCCTTTTGTAAATGGGGCATCGACTTCATGACTTTCCATCCTCCATCCAGTAACGAACACAAGTACATTGTCATGGAAGTGGATTACTTTACCAAATGGGCCAAAGCCATGCCCACATTTAACAACATTGCTTACACAACAACGTGTTTTTTCTTCAACCACGTCATTACCTGGTTCAGAGTCTCAATACAGTTAGTTTCTGATCATGGTAAACACTTTGAGAACAATATCTTTGTGGAACTCTCCTCAAAGTTAGGCTTCCCCATGAGTTCACCTCTCCATACTACCCCCAGTCCAATGGACAGGTCGAAGCGGTCAATAAAGTCCTCAAAACCATGCTACAATGTACCGTCAACAAACATAAGACCAACTTGCATCATATGTTGTTTTCCACTTTATGGGCTTATTGCACGGCAGTCAAAACTGCCACCAATTTTACATTGTTCCACCTCGTCCATGGGGTCGAAGCCACCCTCCCTATCGAGTGTGAAATCCCCACATTACGCACTGCCATAGAGCTCTTACCTAACACTACTCCAATGGAGTAGCAACTGCTGACCTTAGAGTCGCTTGATGAAGATCGTCGATCTTCATTACAACACAATGAAGCAGCCAAAAAATGGTCCAAAGCCACCTTCGACCTCCATGTCAACCTTCACTCATTCAACGAAGGTGATCTCCTGTTAGCCTATGATATCGCCCATGACACTCTCGGCCGTGGGAAATTCGAGTCATTATGGCATGAACCATTCATCATACAACATTGCCTCACTAAAGGGGCCTACATCTTGGCCTCTCCAGAAGGCTACCCTCTCAAAGAACCTGTCAACGGATTGTGCTTAAAGAAGTTTTACGCCTAACTGTAGCCCCCCTACCTTAGGTTTCTCTTTCTACACATTTGTTGATTTTTTAGTCTTCTTTACTGCCACCACTCCTCATGTCTGATTTATCATTCTTGTTATTGACAAATGCATCATCCATCAACCTACCACATCGGTTACGATGACGGTGCCAACCGCTTCACCCAGAATCTTGCTTGGGCCGCTTGGGCCCTCTATACTCCCTCACATGTCCTGCTCCACTCCAATGGCATATGTTTGGGCTCGGCCACCAAAAATGAAGCCGAATACGACGTTGTCATTGGTCTCCTCACCGAGGCCAATCACCATTGTTGACAATTAAAATTGTCAACGAAGTTTTGCCCGCAAAGTGTTGCTAAAGCCTATTATTATAAAACTAAATAATACTAGTAGGCGGGACCCCCTTGAACCATTGGAGATTAGATCTGTTCATTTTTTTGATGTTGTGATAATGTGTGACACGAATTACATGGTTGATGAGATCTTTTTGTTATTGGTTATAATTTGAGCTTACGAAGTGTTGATTCCTTGTGTTACTACAGCCTATGCTATCCATTAATGCCATTGCTATATGTTCTTATCGCACCTGCACAACAAACATGTTAGTGAAATTACATGAAAGACAAGCTTGAGAGAGGCAAAATGCTATAACAAATGAAAAGAAAAGGGACCTAATGCTGCAAATACCACATGCAAACAATTGGGAAGGAATAAGAAACAATGCAAAGGGATGGAATTTTAACTACCCCACACTCTATACTACATGCATAAAAGTCTTAACGATTATGGTTGGATACTAGCTAACAAGTGATGGTTATACGATTTATTTGAGTTATATGTTTAATACGCTTATGGTATGGAAGGTGGTGGCGCATTTGGCAAGGTCATAGTGCTAATGGTTATGTGAATTGTTATATGGAACTTGGATTATGCTATGGCATAAGTTAGAATGGTGGTATGGTCTATTGGTTTTTAATGTGGTGATGGTCTCGATGCATGGGTTGATCAATGGTGCTAATTGAGGGCTCGTTGGCATGTATTGTTGAATTAATGAATTGTGGGTGGAGGAGGCATGCATTTACTACACGTCACCTTTACTCCTCCCGTTAGCCACCACCCTAGTCAAGCTATTGTTCGGTCTTGGCTGTGGTTGTGCTCCGAAATTTTAGCAGGGAAGAACCGCTCGGCCAACTCTTGTTTTAAGGAATTCAATTAAGGGTATGTCCTTTTTTGGCCGTTCGTGATTATGCTCTGGTTATGAAATGATTACTGGCTCAGGTGTATGGTTTGTGTTTTCCTAAGTGTTGCAATTGTGTTAAATTTGGGTTCTTGGAATGAAGAGTGGATGGTTCTTCTTGTAACAATTTTGAGTTCGTCGAGGTTATTGGTCTACCTGGGTGATAGCTCTTTGTGATCACTGTTGTTTGGTTGGAGGGTTTTTGTTTAGTCTTGAGTGGATATCTGTCTTCACGTGCTGTCACTAAATCCAGTTTCTGGCTTTCATGGGTTTAATGGTCGGAGGTTTTATGCGTTAGTATGTTTTGTTCACTTCGGCATTGGTTGATTGCACCACCAGGGGTCACGAAATAAGGTTCTCGTTCTTCCTTGGCCCTGTCTTCACCTCGTGTTGTGATTGTTGATCGAATAGCACGAGGATTATACCATGCGTGCGTTAAATAACCTTTTCCAAGCCAGACTAGAGCTCTACCTTTCAGTTATGGCCCCTGTCATGAATTTGTGCCCGACCACGAATGAGTCGTGGTTCATCCTGCAAGCATCGTGGCCTTGGAGGTTTTTCCATTACAAAGAGTGGCTCTGCTCTCCCCATGTTGACTACAGAACAACCTGGGCCCTCCAGTCTGTAAATTGTTAAGAAGACCAACCTGGCCTGTTGTTTTACGACTCAGTTTTTTATTGGATGGTTGTATAATTGTCGACTATTTTGAGAACAGGCTCACCTAGTTGGTCATATGACAATCATGTTGGTTGGTATATAGTCATTGGCTCGGTTATAATAGTGGTAAACCCTACATTTCCAGTTTCACTTTCAAAGCACACAATTACTCTCCTTGTGTTGATAGCTTAGTATTGTTAATGGAAAGGGCCTCTGCCCCGATTCGGTTGGATGTGTGGCTATGTGTCATTGCTATAGCTTGTTAGGTTGTTGATTTCTTAAGGCAGTGACGAGTTGTTTGGTAGATACACAGTCACCGGTATTTGTAATGATGATTATTTGAATGTTTAGCTAGAATTGGTGAAAATGCTTGACTTTTCTCATGTCGTGTTGTGTGTTTACAAAATAAATAATAGTCATGGTAATTGTGGTTTTCTCTTGGGGTCGAATGATTATTGAACCGGATGACTTTGGGAACTAAATCCTTATGATTGTTTGACTGTTTAAGCCTGAAATTGCACAGCATAGTTGATCACAGCTGGGCTAAATAGAACTAATACTGCATTGGGTTGATGACCCAACAACGAATTGAGCTACTGCCATGACTGTGTGTTTGGTTTGGTAAAATGGAAATATTGCATCGTGTTTTTTGGGTGGTTCTGCACTGTGTATAGTATGGATAGCTTCGGTTTCACAGAGTTTTAATCATGTTTATCGATCATTTGTTATGAAGGGAATGTTGTCGAGGCTTTTTCATGTTGGATAGATGGCCCAACTCCTTAAGCCATATTGAATTGTTTTTTTTACAGTGGTAGAATTACATTGCCTGGGCAAGTTATCTTGTGCATAGCTTGTGTCTGAACGGTGGTTGTTGGTTGTATATTTGAATATCAATTCGAGTTGCAGTTTGATCTTGGTTCTTTGGTTTCTGCCTATATATATGTTAACGAATATCATTGCTTTTGATGGGCTCTATTGCAGTAATAGTGACTTCATTATTATTTTGAAAACATGACTTTTGAGTATGGTTGTGGATTGAATAAACACATGGACAGTGGTTGTTTTCGATGGTTAACAAAGTGGGGTGGCTATTGTTTGGAAATTGTTATAAGATGCAAATAAGGGAACAAAATCCTTTTTACAGATTGTATAGGATGCCTAATGTTTTGTGATGGCACTGTGTTGGATATTTGATTATGAACAGTGAACTAGTTAAATACACATAAATTATTATTTAGTCAAGTGATTGGTGGTTGATGCATCTCCTTTCGTAGAATGTTTTATGGATCACGTAATTAATTCCATAAACAATAATCATCCTTCTTCCCTTCCATTATTTCACTTTCCTCTAATTACAAACCCTGTCACCTCCCATATTTATTTTTCACTCCCTGTTCTGAGATTAATTACAGTCAAGAGAATTTATGTGTTAAAATGGATGAAAGTGGCAGTGTCTTGTGTGGATTGTAGTGAGGTTTTATTGGTTTGCTTTACAGTTGATTGTTGTTGTCATTGAGCAGTGACCATGTATTCTCCCCTTTCATTATATCATATTTTTTCTCAATACAAACCCCTCACATATCCCATAACCCTTTTTCACCCCCTTGTTCATTGATTAACAGTAAAACAATTTGTATGGATTGGATTGCATGAGTCTAATACATTCTGAGCCAAATCTATTTCATATTTTTAAGAGTTGTCATGTATGGTTATATAAAATACTATTTTCTAATCGATCACACATGCAGGATGAGTTTTTTCAGTCGAGGAAGTGATGGGTGAGGAAACAGAGGTAGAGGTAACTAGAACCGAGGCCCAAGAAGGCCTAGGTTCTCCATACATTTTTATGTTGATTCAGAAGAGCTTGGAAAATTGTTTCATGTCGGATTATTTAATTAGCTTGGGCATGGAATAGTCCAACCTAGGCCTGAAAGGCCTCCTTTCCAAGCCCCACAAGCCCCTGGTATCCGTGTACCTCCTCATGTCTCCTTACAACCTAAGGTCCCAGAAAATGATGGATGGTAGAATATTGTCCACCCGACAGTCTCCTAACATCGTGGCTGGCCCAACTTGTCTTTGCATGGTCCTCTGCCTATGAACCCCATTGTCCAAGCTGCCCCTAATCACTCGCCGGTGCAATCCTCCCATGCTAGCAAAAGATTAAAATTGAGGCCCACCATGCTGTTGATAAAGAAAAGTTGATGCTTCCCTCTCCTCACCCTCCAATGGCTCTAACAAATCCGTGTCTTCCCAGATGCATTTGAGGGACGATTGTTCCCATGTGATCAGCGAGATTAAGCCTAAAGGCTCTGCACAGCCAAAGACAAATTCAGGAAAATCAAGAGGTGACAGTAGCAACCAAGGAATGGTTGCATCATAGACTGGGAAATATGGCTTTTGAGTTTTTATTATATCTATTGTTTTATGACAGTTGACTCGAGAATCTTTGGACAACATGTTTATTTTGGATATATGAGTATTATTTTTGAAATAATTTCAAATTTCATGAGTTTAAATTACCAAAAGTAAATATGTTGATGGGAGACACAAGGAGGTGTGTTTTTCTTAACTAATGATTGTTATGATTGTTATGAACTAAAGAGAGTCACAAGGGGTCCCACCTACCAGTTATTATTTATTTATGACCCTCATTATAATTATTACTCTTCCCCCTAACTAAATTTAGTTGAGTCTTTTAATTAACTTAACTAATGAATTGGTTCAACTTCTCCAACCAATTCTAATTTGTTAAAAGCAAAAGGAAAGGGAGGAATAAGAGGAGGATAGAAGTAGAAGCATGCTAAGGTTTGCTCTTTGAGTTTATGTTGAGATAGTTCATTTTTCATTCATTCATATATTCATCAAATCCTAATTCTCTTTTGTGAT
Source organism: Picea mariana (assembly GCA_032191745.1). NCBI lineage: Eukaryota > Viridiplantae > Streptophyta > Pinopsida > Pinales > Pinaceae > Picea > Picea mariana. The sequence continues at coordinate 109,154 of JASDQU010109037.1, read as the reverse complement.
AGCAGGGTCTTATTGTAGACAACAATATTTAGGGCCGAATCAAATCATTAGGACAGTTTTTTTTAGAGGTGTTGATCTATCTTTGATAGTCTGTGTAGACTTGTCTGTTTGTGAATTAATTTTCATGATTGATAAACGCTATTGTGCAGAGTCGAGTGGGCAGCAATCTGTGGCAAGCTGATCCAACTTTTAGAGTCCAGTTTTGGTTTTCTGTCAAAGGTCCTTTTGTATGTTCCATTGGGGATGTCTAAGTTTGACTTTGGTCCAAGATTTTTGTATGAGATTTTGTAAAGAAAATCACTCTTTGGTGAATTGGAATGAAATAAAGGATTGCTTTATGTCTCATCTGTCTTGATTATCATCTCGGTGCCTTTACTTCTATTCTTACATTTATTTCAGCAATTGTTATATTCAGAAAATTACATAAAAAGTGAATTTCCAGCAAGCTTTTTGTTGATAAAACACTAGCCTAAGCACTCATAATTAATACTTGTGAGTTAGGATGTTATTTTTGTTGGCTATAAACATAGGGTGATATTCCCGTCTACTTTGCTTTAGCCAGGTAAAGTTTGAAAATGCTTTAGTAAGATCATTTCATATATTTTCCTCAACAACCACCACATTCGTCACCTTAGCGTTTTATTAGATTCCCAGCTTGTTGTCCTACAACTCAACAACGTATATCATGTTCACGATCCTTGTCTCTTTTGCAGATACCTGCAAGTTAGACTCCTATGTCGCAAATTTGATTCCATCACATTTACACGTATTCCAAGACACCTCAATCAAGTAGCAGATCGCATGGCTAACCTAGTATTAGATTGGCATTTATCACATTAAACAACATTATATACATAGCATCATACATTTGCACAACATATAGAAAATACATCATACATAAAAACATAAATATATATCATCAAAGGTCATAAGTGTTTACAAAAAATATATAATCGCACATAGGCTCCTGAGTCCCCTTACCCCTATGAGTACAAAAAATGGGTATCCAATACCCTAAACAAAACTGGGCCCATAACCCGTATCTATACAAAACGTCACTCAAGGTGCCCCCAGAGCTCCCCCCTAAAACAACCCAAATTAATTAATTTTATCATAGTTTTTAATTTAAATTTAATTAATTATTAAAATATATTAATGAGTCTTTTATTATTTTATTATTAAAAAGTGGGTGAAGTAATTAATGGGGGGATAAGACTGTTGGGGAATTAATGGGGGGATAAGGTTGTTGGGAATTAATGAGGGGGACTTGAGAGAGGAGGGGAGGACTTGGAAGAGGATCCCATTTTTATTTGGTTTGAGAATTTTTTAAAGATGGAGGAGGAGGAGGAGGAAATTGGAAGAATTATTTTGGGGAACTCTCACATGGCACTGTTGTTGCTAGGAATTTTTGGCTTGGGGGCCAGGAAACTGCAAGGATTTCTGGATCTAGGGAGCCAGAGAGGATGTTCCTAGTTGGCTAAGATGTTAATATTCAGTCTGGGCAAGAACAAGAATAGGATCAAACAGAAAAGGGACTATATAACCAACCTGAAGGTGGAGGTATGTATTATGATGTTGTTATCATTATTCTACTTATTATGTTGTTACCGTTTATTACTGGTTTATTCCAAGTATGAGAAAATGAATGAAAGAAATTATAAACTAAATTTCATTCGTTTCAATAGGAGATTGTTGAAAATATTTATTTATTTTGAATCTTGAAATAGGTAGGCTTTACACCCCCCAGGTCCTTTATCATTCGGAGGCGCCCCACCAATTGGGGGCCCTCTAACTCCAAGAGGCATTGGAGCATTCATCGTTGCCCCCACCATTGTTGCTCTACAGATCAGGGTCCACCACTCTGCTGGTACCCCCACGCACTGGTCCATGACCTCCTCATCCTGGATGTGGGCCCACATGCCCTCAAGCACACCCTATAGAACCCGCTCGAAACGTATCCGCAGATCCTCCAACATGACCCAGGCATCTCCATTTGTTTCTCTCGCTAGTCCAGCACCAGCGTCATCTCACCATCGCCTCTGTCCAACCCTCGGCTCTACAGGCGCCTAACGAACTGGCCCCCGTCGAGTTGGCTCCCTGACAACCTCTACCTCTCGTTCTCAAGATCCCACATATGAAAAACAACACCAAAGATAGTATCAACATCCATATACATATATGATAAGTGTTATATATCAAAATCATAAAACATAACACTACAACACATACCTTGTTGGCCCTAGTCCTCCCTAGGAGGCAGCACCATGTATGGATCATGCCGATAGTTTATGCCCACGTATGGATATCTCAGGATAACATGTGGCATCCGGTGCCACACTCGATCCACCATGGCCATGAAATAGTGGCCACCCTCCCCACCTCCATGTCGGGTCAATACGTGGGCCCATTGCATCAGTCGCGACTCTCGTTGCCCCGTTGGCTCTAGTAGAATCCTTGGGTGCAACAGAAGCACCCTCTCCAAGAACTAGGCCACAAGAATGAACCTGAAAGCAAAGTCACCAAATTCAGATCACCGACACCGGTTCAGCTACGCCATCATCTTGGTGTGCATTAGCACACCCCATGCAAACAGGTCCCCATCCAGGACCTGCTCCTCCACCCTCAGTTAACCGCCAATGATCAGGTGAGTACCTAAGGATCTGTAGATCCTCACCACCATAGCTACAATACACTCAGTCAAGAGGTCATCAATGGCCTTGATGTGGACGACCGAACCTGACATAGGGTTCGGCCCAGTGCAGTGGCGAGCCACGATGGTATCCACCCGATCCTCCCCGGGCAGATGCGGATCGACGGCTAGTGCGCTCCCACAGAATGGGAGTCCCATCAAGAAGTAAATATCCTCTATAACAAAGAATGTTAGTTGATCCCCACTCACAATAAAGCACTACAAAATAGTGCTCCATATCCCAATTAGGTACTGCAGCAGGAACTCTTGCGATCGTATCAAGGGGCAGTCAAAGAACTTGAGCAACCCGTAGGCTGTCAAGTATCTCTATATGCCCAACTGCTCCCTCACAGCCTCTCATAACTAGTCCTAATCACGCTCTCGCCAGTGGACTGGCATAGTGCTATGTGCTCTATTGATCATCTGCATCCACACAGAAACATTTGATCAACCTCATCATCCATCAAAAAGCATAAAAATATCACAAAATCACAACCCCTTAGCCTGACCATAGTGCACGACTTTTCCCTAGATAGTTGCGTGCCTATTCTTTGTACAGTTGCGCATTAATGCACAGCTGTCTGAGAAACAGTCATGCATGAGTGCACAACTGTCAGTCAGAAAGGCGCACATCTCATGCGCGCTTGTCTACCCAACCCTCCCGCCCACATGTGCGGTTGTGTCAAGCACAACTGCACATTATGTGCTGGAAATAGGGTTATACCCTCACACATATGCATGCGTATTCCTCCTTTTCCTGTGCACTGGTGGGCCCCTACCCTTAAAACCCCCTGTACGGACCTCCGTAGAGCCCCTACCTACAAACTATGAATTTCACAAGGTGCGGGATGATAAGACCACTAGTCTATCTCTCGCCACTTCTGGATCTTCAACCTCACGCTCCCACAATCTCGAAAACTCCTCACAGCTATCTTGTCTGCTCAACAATAGTCACGGGTACAAATGAGGTGGCAATGTGGGCCCACCATCCATATATAACCCCTTTTTCCCAACTTTCACACTCTGTTACAGGAGCCCAAAGCCTCTGTTTTTTTATCCGTTCTCAGCCACAGGATCCTGATCCCACCATCTACACATTCACATTCCTCGTGTTATCATCTACACTTGGCCCCGGAGGAGCATTTTCTCACATCACGTTCAGGTACACATATTCACTTTCAATTTTATCAAATAGTTGTTATATGTTCTTTATCATCAGATATTGTTCACATCAGGTATTTGGTTTTCATGTGTGTAGGTACTTGTTCTGCAAGCTTACAACCCCTTCAGGTATATGTTGGACACCGGCATGTAATTATTTCCCTCTGTAAATCAATTGCATATCCCAGTCACACCCTATGAGATTTACCTTTAGGGTCCTTACATTCGGCTCTGCAATATCTTCACCTCTACGACATTTTGGTATTATCATCTGATAGCACTCTCCCCCACATGAGTTGTCCCATTCATAGATCCCCTTGGTAACTTGACACTCATGTTGATTTCACCCCCTAGTGATCGGAGTCTCGATAGTATTATGCACTTCTGAGAATGAACCACATCCTTCTTCTCATCATATGGCTAACCTTCCTAATGGACTCCCTAGTCATCTCATCATGGTTCTATTGACTCATTCTCTGCAGTTTCATTAGCCCTCCATCTCATCCACCATCAGTTTTCCCATTTGTATATTGTCCTCCATCCATTTACCTAATACAGAAAACCACCCATGGGGCCCCCACCCTCCACCAGTTCTCTTTCACACCTTGCGCTCTACATGGGCCAAGCCATATTTCATTGGGGCACCCGTTTCTGTATTTGTATACTCAACCCAAATTATTCTTTATTTATTTGGTAATTGCATAAAGCCTTTGTTTCCAACATATACATAGCTTTTTCGTCGTCACCCTTGATGGCCTTATTTTTCCTGGCAAAGCAACCCATGTCGCCCTTGGTTGGGGCATCCACTCTTTTTTCCTACAGACATCATTAACAAAACTTGAGTATCCCAAGTCCATGTACCCACAATCTTTGAGTTTTCTCACTTTGTTAGCCTTTGAAACAGTTTAACCCTATATCTAGTCATCCCCCTGACGCTAGATCCAGTTTTACAGTTGTTGCCAATCATCTGTCAACACCCCAACCAAGGGAAGTCTTGAGTCCCACCACATCTTGACTTCGTTCATGTTACTCGTCAGTACCTGATATTATATATTACTCAGTGGATTTCAAGAATCCCTTTGCTTCTTGGCGTCATGTCTCCCTTTATGTCGACATAAGGACAGTTTCCAGAAGGGCGGCAGTATCTTGACTCTCATTACCTTTTCAATGAGGAGTCTCGGACATCACAAAGAGAATCGTCATTGCTTTCTGTTTCCGTTGACCCCCATAACATTCGACTTTAGCAAACTCCCATGTTACGGTGGGTCTTACTATGCGACCATTGCAGTTGTTTCATACGAGCCGAAGACCTCTGAATTTGTTAGACCATCAATGCCTACGAGTCATCGACAATTATTATAGTCCTCCTTGACTCACTGAAGAGTTTGTTCACCATTCAAAACTATCATCTGTCGTTATCAACCGACCCCAAGGGAACTGCAGTTATCTACATTAGCATACATCTTCAGTTATAGTCTCACATTTTGGTTTCATGACACGAGCATGGGGCATGCCCACCTCGTTTGTACACAGATTTTATTTTTTCTCCCTAGAGAAAGGTTTGGGTCCCACAATTTTCCCTCTCCCTCCGGCGGATCGCTCTTGCAGTTCCTCTCTTCACTCTTCATTACAATGGCACTCTCATCAAAAGAAACATTGATGTATTTCAACTATACATATGCTCCTAACCTCACACATCAGGGGGCATCTGTTATCACTGAAAAATCGTTCGTAGCATTTCACACGATGGTTGAAGAAAAACATCAATGCCAGCAGCAATTAGTCCACCTACAACACCAAAATCCATTCAAAAGGCAAAAAACTATATAATTGGGTAAAAAATCAAAGTGCACAAATTCACCAAAAGAATCTCGTGCATAGTGTGCAGGCCAACACAGGCCTCAGCGCGCACTATCAACACGATGCGCAATTGTCTACGAGAAAAGTTGCGCACTTCTATGAACGACGCATTTATGGATCTTGTTGGCCCCTCAACCACTTCTAGTTCGACCCCCAACATGATTTGACACTCATATCTGAGTGAAATCTAGCTTGGACGTTGGTCAAGGGCTAGAGGGTGCCCTAAAAGGCCCCTTGTTCACACTATGAATGGATGCTATAAATAAGTGACAGGGTTGTGCTAAGAAAGTAAGATCTTCAAGGTATTGTTATGCTGCAAGAATTCTTTTTTGAGAATCCTCTTTTCTCTTTGAAGCCTTCAAGCATCATTTCAATAGGCCATTCCACTCACCTCTTGAGGGAATAGACATTGTATGTCATCACCGTTTCTCATTTCTTCCATTGTATGAAGAGAAGAGCTCTCAATTAGGGAACTCAAGAGCCCTCCCAAAAAGGAAGAGGGGGCTCATAAGTCCCTGCCTTTCTCTACGGTGTTTTGCATATCAATCTATTGATCCATTGGCAGCAATATGTTGGTTGTTTTTCTATTTTCGTGGTTCTAGTTTCTCGAGCTTCTCTAACATTTATTTCTTAGTTATTTTTAGTTGTATTTCTTTGTTTTCGTGTGTATTTGGTTTGTCTAACCAACTCACAAACTTCTGTCTTGTTTAGCAGGATTATCTAAACATGCAAGTGTTGTGGTGTTTTTGCGCACCCAAGTGACAAAACCAACACAACAATATGGTCAAATAAAAATAGTTAACAAATGCTTGGAGGGTTATCTTTGTTGTTGTTCTTTAGACAAAGCAAATCAATGGTTGAAGTTCCTCTAGCAAAATGGTTTTATAATACCACCTATCACATATCTATTAATGTACCTCCATTTATAGCCCTTTATGGATATTTGACTCCTAGTATCACATACTTTTTGCAAGACTAGTCCAAAGTATAGGCAATAAACTTAGATATCAAAAAGATTATAGAAACTTTGAAAATTTTGAATGTAAACCTTCAAATGGTGCATAACAGGATGAAGCAACAAGCATATCATCATCGAATTTGGTAATTTCGCCCAAATCTTACAACCATGTGGACTTGTCTTTCTCGTGGGATATTCCTCATATTCTTCATGAGTCATGGAGGAGCTTTATGGAGGTTTAATTGGTGAAGTAAATTTTAGATCATTTTCTGGAGCCATGGGAAAAATTTATTGGGTCTTAAGGACAAAGGAGTGTCAAGTTCTATAGCTCTTCAATATACGTGTGAGGTCCAACAATAGTACTTGATCTAATATCTCAGAGCATTAACTAAGGAGGCTCAATTGTTCCCTTATCCGTACTACCCGTCTACCTAGATACTAAAGAGTGGTCTCCTCAAGTGTTGTTCTCGATGTACTATGGAAACAAAATGGCCAAACAAATTTCCTAAGGTTGGTTTTAAGTATAGCTAGGGGACTTCCTATAAACCCAAAGGTATGTGGAAGTGAGATTGTGTCTATAGGTATTGTCTAATGTGGTACTACTCAAAGGGGTACCAATAGGGGTTATAGGAGTTTACAACCATGTGAAACCATGTGTATTTTATGCATGTATTCTTCCTAAACCACAGTTTTTCACACTAAACAAGAGATCATGTGTTATTTAAAAACGTTAGAATGCATATTTAAATTTTACTTTTTAAAATGAGCTTGCTAACCATAGAAAAATCTCTTAAAATCACCAGAAAATAATTTGTACAGAAACCCTAACTTCCACAAGAAATATGTCATGAAATATAAAAAGTCAAAATATGAAAACGTTATAAAGAAAAATTAATATTGATACATGAAGTGCGCGTGCAGTAAACACTAGTTCTAGTTCTATTTGATTTTGCTCGATATGGATGGATTCAATTAGGACCGAGGGGAAGGAGCTTTTCCTCTCCCAACGTTGATGCTTGTGCATTTCACAACCTAGTAGCAGATTCTATCAAAGAATCGAAGACTCGGTCATTTGAAATTGTCAAGAAACTTGAAAATATGCCCAAAATCGACCTCCCTCATTCCACAACCAAGAAAAAGGTGTTGGACCTAGACGATCGTGGGTCGATTGGTCAATTTATTGACATCTACCCTCACCAAAATCCATAGTAATCCGACTTCAAAAAAATCGGGTTTCCCTTATCAAGGGCTCTTTGAGTCATTTCTTTTGCGACAAAATTTATCACGCCTTTCTCTTCGAGTACAAAGAAGACAGAGACCTAATTTTTTGCAACAGGCCTTATTTCCTGGGGGCTAGAGGGATGTATTTAAATAAATAGACCCTCTATTTAAACCGAAAAAATAATGTCCCTTCTGCTTTTCCAGTTTGGGTGCATTTACCTCATCTTCCTCTCCATTTTTGGAGTGATGACGCTCTGCGCTACATTGGTAACTCTCTTGGTCGATATATTGATGGGGTGAAGCCAAAAGGGAGCATGATCTCTTGTGCTCAAATATGCATTGAAGAGGATGTGGAGAAAGGAATTATGGAAGTATTTCTCATTACACTAGACAATTGGCAACATGTGCAATAGTTGGATTACAAGCAACTCCCTTTCAAATGTAAAATATGCCATGAATATGGCCATTTTGTGAAAAAATGCAAGAAGGACCCTCCCTCTCAGCCCACGGGATGCGAAATTAAAAACTAATGGAGAGGTGCTTAGAGGAAGTTTGGAGTTGGTTCTAAAAATACAGTAGGCTCTAACCCTTATTTTTACCCCCCTTCTTCTAAGATTTCTAACCCCCCAAAATCTTCTTGTCCCTCCTCCTCGGCGGGGGTAACTAAATGAAACAGTTTTGAAGCTCTATCACAACTCTAGGAAATGAAAGATCCTCTTATGTGGGTTGTTGATGATCCGGTCTCTGGTTCTACAAAGCCTCCTTCAGTACACCCTCCTTCTAGGTCACCCTCTTCCAAAGAGAGGGTTATTATTAAATCCAGAGAAGAAATGAAATTCATCCTCAGAAAACTCCAACATGAGAAATCGGCCTTTGTAATCCTAGGCCTGGAAGAAGTAGAATTTTTCAAATATGTTGAGGTCACCTTTCCAGATCCAATGGCTCATGATTCAGCTACTGATTATTCAATAGAGGAGGAGCAATATGACAGTGTCGAAGGAAAACATGCCCAGAAGGTTAGGATGAAAGTCCTCAAGAATACTCAGGGAGGAACAAGCTAATAAAATGATTCAACTTGACTCCCAGAATATCGTCCCTAAAATATTAGGGTCTTCGAAGCCACTAAAAATTTATAGCAACAATGTGGCAGCTAAAAGAGGTACTCCTCACCATCCTCCCAAATAATGATAATTGTCTCTTGAAACTGCACGGGCTTAGGATGCACTCCAAAATCCTTCGTTGCCTGAGATCTTATTAGAAATGAGAAGTCATCTATCTTCCTACTCCAAGAGACAAAAATGAAAGCAGATGATAGCAAGAAAACACCATTGGGAGCATTAAAGTAGTCGAAATATATTGCAGAGGACATCAAGGGTGCCTTCGGGGGCCTTTGCACCCTTTGGAATAAAAACGAAGTTTGTCTGGTATCCTCCCTTCAATCTTGTCATTGGATTTTTGCTAAATTTAAATCTGTTTTGGATGGGAATTTTTTCACAATTGTAAATATATACATGCTAGATAACCCTGCGAGAAAGCAAACTTGCTAGAAATCTATTCAAATATTACAAAATTTTAGGGCCCCATTAGATTACATATGTGTCGACAACTTCAACATAATAAGGAGCAGCTCGGAAACAAAAGGGGGATTCTACGGTAGAGATCCCTCCAAGGATAAAATGGAAGAACTCATTATTGTCTGAGATTTAATTGATGTCACCCCTCTCAGAGGTAATTTTACATGGTCAAACAAGCATTTAGGGTCGGTTCATATTGTCACGCCTCTGGATCATTTTCTTGTCCACAACAATTTACTTTCCACTTCTTCCTCCCTCAAATCTTACATTTCCCCTCCTTGACCTTTGATCATAAACCCATTTCCCTTCATATTCACCTTATCCCTAATTACAGTCCTCTCTCCTTTCGATTTCTTTCCCTTTGGCTTGGGGTGTTGGAGGTTGATTGGCTAGTTTCTTGTGCTTGGCAAACATGGGTCCCTGGTACTCTAATTTATATATGGGAGTAGAAATTGGAAATGGTGAAATAGACATTCAAAAATTGGGCCAAAACTTCCTTTCATTCTCCCTCAACATTTCTCAGTGATCCTAAAATCAAACTCAAAACTCTTCAAATGCAAATGGAAGACGTGGACCTCTCCCATAATCTGTTGCAATAAGAATTACACCTCCGAACTAAACTGCAACGCAAGCTCAAAAGAGAAGAGGAATATTGGAGGATTAAATCTAGATATCTATGGCTAAAGGTAGGAGAAGATAGAAACACAAAAAAAAATCATAAACAAGCCCAATCGTGCCTCTCAAGGAATAATGTGGCAGCCATCAATATGAAATATGGAACCAAGATAACTGACTTTGAAGCAATAAAAGAAACAACCTATAGTTTCTATAAGCACCTCTTCACTCAGCAAGATGTGGCGGTCGCCCATAATACTGAAGCCATGTTTGAGCATCTTCCTACAATTATATCAAAAGCAGAAAATCTGGTTCTTACTCGCCCCATTGAAGAAACAAAGGTTTATGTTGCCATTTGGATACTAGGACCAGACAAGGCCCCTTGGCCAGAAGGGTTCCCTATTTCCTTTTTCAAACATTTGTGGGACATCATTAACCTTGATTTATTAAGAATGTTGCATTATTCCCATATATCTCTTAAAATGGGAGGGAAAACAAACTCGTATTTCTTGGCTTTAGTCCCTAAGGAATCCAACCCTTCCTCCTTCTCCAGATTCAGACCCATCTCTATCTATAACTCCTCTTATAAAATGTTAACCAAAATAATTGCTTCTCGCTTTAAAAAACCTCTGCCCAATATCATTTTTCCTAAGCGAAGGAGGTTCATGCATGATAGGCAGATCACTGATAACATTGTGTTGGTCCAAGAGGTAATTCATTCAAGCTTTATAAATAAATACAAATGTATGTTGATTAAACTTGATATGGCTAACACTTTTGACAATGTTCGTCACTCTTTCCTCTTTCAAGTTCTTAAAAAAATTGGTTTCAGCATGGACTTTATCAAATGGATAGAATCATGTAGCAATGGGCCTTGGTTCACTCCCTTGGTTAATGGGCGACCGACATAATTCTTCCAGTGGAGTAGAGGATTGTATCAAAGCTACCCTCTCTCCCCGTCACTCTTCATAATCATGGCAGATTCTCTAAGCCGTCAGCTAGAGTATGAATGTGAGAATGGAAATCTACCTGGTCTCCAGATGGCTCGTGGGGTTAAAAATCTAAACCAATATCAATTTGCAGATGATACATTGTTGCTAGGAGGGGCCTCACAAATTATTGCTTTTTAATTCAAGAAAGTTACAGATTCCTTCCTTGATGCATCTAGTGGAGCGGTGAACGATTAGAAGCGCCAAATCATGGGGTGGAATGCCCTGCGCACAAGTAATGCAAAACATCTCTCATATATTTCAATTCCCTGTTGTTGGTAACTATTCTTCCTTTCGAGACTTGGGCATTTTGATCTCCTTAAAACATTTAAATTCCCATGATTGGATGCATATAATAGAAAAAATCAGCTTAAAATTTTCCCGCTGGGGCTCTCAAAGGTTAAATTTGGTCGACTAAATAGTTCTTATTAAGGAATTCTTTTTTGCATTGTCAATATACCAATCCTTTGCTTTGCTAGCCCCTAAAAGCATTACCAATCAAATTGTTCCCAAAATCTGATAGTTCCTTTGGCAAGGACGCAAGACATCTAGGAAGAAATTCGATCTCATGAACTTGAAGCAATTTAAAAACCCTCTAATCTAGGGAGGATTGGGCATCAAAGATACATAAACCATGAATATCACCATGGGGGTGAAACTTTTATGGAGGCTCATATCAGGGAAATTTTTATGGTGGAAGCACATTCTTTGGAAAAAGTATTTTTGGGGCCCTAGGTTAAGGTGTTCGGAGCACCCTCCAAGGATGACCAAAGGATCTCCAATATTTAATCTTCTTCTCTCTGCACTCCCCGTAATAAAAAATTAGTTCAATTGGATACCAAGCAACTGGAAATTGATTAAACTCTAGGATGATTCCATCTTGTAACAAAGTCCCCTTTCTCTTTGTGAGGATCTTAATCCCTTGAGAAACTGGATGCAAGAAAACAGAATTAACAGGTTGTTCGATATCTCTTCATGGGACCCCTCAGCTGGATGTTGGACTGGTTAGAAAATGGAGGCCTTGCCCCCTCTCCTCTCATCTTTTTTGTGCTCTCCATGGGTGTGTGCCAAAATTGTAGAAATTTAATGACAAAATCAGCATGCACTAAATTTTGTCGTACACTTAGAAACCTATAGATAATTGTCATCTATAAACTCTAAAATGTATAAACCCCCATTCAGAAAATACTGAGCAGAAATACACATTGCCAAGGAGTTTTGTAGTGGAATAAACACAATGAACAACAATTACGAATCCATGTAAAACTCAGAATTTTAGACAACCAGCCACAGAAAACCCCAATGTGGGGCAACTCAGAGAGAGAGAGAGATTTTATTAGCTTTAGAAAAGTATATAAGCAACAAAATTACATTTACCAGCCAAGAGAATCACTTACAAACACAAACTGTCCCACAAATCTGTTTCCTAGAAAATCATACCAAATCCGTACAATTGTACGACCTTACTAAAATCAACACCTCGATATGTGTGCCCACAAGAGGCTGTTGTACCTTCACTCTTGTACGACTGGAAACTGTGCCCACATTGTGCCTCAATTTCCATTACCAAGCTTGTTGTTATACGGCCTATACGGATCCGTACAATATAGCATGTCTTCAGCAATAAATCTCAGCCTCTTCTAAACATAAATTTCTTCCTTGGGAAATGTGCCCAATCTCCCTTGGAATCTGTGCCAAATATTTGTTGCTCACTTTCCTCTCTCAAGCTCTCTCGAAAATATCTCAATCTCCTCTTCTCATTGTTGTCTTCCACACTGCCCAATGCATTCTCTTATAATTCGAAAATGACCTTTCACCTTCCAAGTGTGTTTTCACCTTCCCCGTCCCTAAATCCAAAGGCCAAGATATAATCTTGCCTTTACATGATCAAGGGACATGATTTATTCCCTCCAAAATAAATCACTTAAAATATTAAAGTACAATTTTACTTTATAACATAAGTGCACTTTATGCAATAAAGTCACTTTAATATTAGAAGGTACATTTTATTAAAAAGTCACTTGCATAAAAGAACCACTTTATCACAACTTTATAAAAACCCATTACAAAGTCAAGTGTCTAGTAGTGCAAATATAAGGCTACTTCTGCATACAAGACAAACATCTGGAGTACCTCCCGAGCTATAAAAGCTAACACTCCCTCTTAGTGAGGGATGTACTCGCTTCCATCACCATCATCTGGTCCTATCACATTGTTCACAATAGGAGCTACCCAGGTAAGATAAGAAGACACACTCTCCCCCTTACCCATCTTGGTATCATGTAGTTTATCTTTCAAGGCCATATTCCAGTTTTCATTTTTCGCCTCGTACAAATTTTTCAGTGCATCCTACATCTCTTTGGTTGTCTTCTTCTCAGCCAAGTGTGGGATAAGGTGGTCCTTCACCCCATCCACAATTAGCCTTTGAGCTTTGGCCTCCTTTACCTCATGTAAATCCAAAGCTATAGGGTCTATTGATGGAACAACAACTATGGTGCTGACAAAGATCCAAATTTTGTTCTCCCTGAGAATAGCTGACATCCCGACTTTCCATTACAAATAGTTGGAAATTCCATCCAACCGGTCCTCATACCTGATGCAAACAACCATCTCCCTGTCAACTATTCAATGGAAAACACACAAGCAAGTTTCCCCCCTTCAAACCTTGCCCAAAAATCTCACTGCCCACTGTCACTCAAAGCCCAAGCTCTAATACCATGTAGAAATTAAATGAAAAAATCAGCATGCAGTAAATTTTGTCATACACTTAGCAACCTATAGATAATTATCATCTATGAACTCTGAAATGTATAAACCCACATTCAGAAAATATTATGAGCAGAAATACACATTGCCAAATGCTTTTGCAGCGGAATAAACACAATGAACAACAATTACACATCCATGTAAAACTCATAAATTTAGGCAACCAACCAGGGAAAACCCCAATGTGGGGAAACCCAAAGAGAGAGAGAGAGAGAGAGAGAGAGAGAGAGAGAGAGAGAGAGAGATTTTATTAGCTTCAGGAAAGTATATCAGTAGCAAAATTACATTTAGCAGCCAAGAGAATCACTTACAAACACAAACTGTCCCACAAATCTGCTGCCTAGAAAATCATGCCAAATACGTACAACTGTACGACCTTGTTGATATCAACACCTTGATATTTGTGCCCACAACAGGTTGTTGTATCTTCACTCTTGTACGATCGGCCTCCAACAAAAAAACTTCCTCAAAAATTGTGCCCACACTTGCCTTGATTTTCGTGCCCAAACTTGTTGATGTACGGCCTGTACGGATCTGTACAATATGACCTGTCTTTAGCAATAAATCTCAGCCTCTTCTAAACAAAAATTTCTCCCTCAAGAAATGTTCCCAATCTCCCTTGGAATCTGTGCCAAATATTTGTTGCTCACTTTCCTCTCTCAAGCTCTCTAAAAAATCTCTCAATCTCCTCTTCTCATTATTGTCTTGCACACTACCCAATGCATTCTCTTATAATTTGAAAATGACCTTTCACCTTCCGCATCCCTAAATCCAAAGGCCAATATCTAATCTTGCCTTTTCATGATCAAGGGACATGATTTATTCCCTCCAAAATAAATCATTTAAAATATTAAAGTACAATTTCACTTTATAACATAAGTGCACTTCATGAAATAAAGTCATTTAATATTAGAAGGTACACTTTATTAAAAAACCACTTACGTAAAAGAACCACTTTATTACAACTTTATAAAAACCCATTACAAAGTCAAGTGTCTAGTAGTGCAAATATAAGGCTACTTCTACATACAAGACAAACATGCGGAGTATCTCTCGAGCTATAAAAGCTAACAAAAATGATTGAATAACAAAGATGCCTCGGGCTGGGGGAATTCCTTCTTCACCGTCAGCAAAGGCTTCAAAATTCTCTAAGAAGAAAATAACTTTTATCCTCGATCAAGTGTGTGGAAATATGTTTGGCACATGTATGGTCTGCCCAAGGTTAATTCTTTCACTTGGATCCTAGTCCATGGGTGTATCCTCACTGCTGAAAAATCTGGAAAAAAAGAAGAAGAAGAGGGGAATTGTTGGCCCCTCTCATTGTTCTCTTGTTCTCGAGATGAGGAAACTATCCCCCATCTATTCATGTAATGCAATTATTCCCGAATAACATGGATCCTAGTTTTAGGAGATATTTTCCTCCTATATGACTGGTCGTTTACACATAAATATTTCTTTCTAAACTGGGGACAAATATACAAAGGGAGTTTTAGAGACAAACCAGGACTCAAGTGACTATGGATGGGTCCCCCTAAATACAACTGCTAATAACCTGGTTGGCTAGGAATCACTAGATCTTCCAACAAGAGACTATTAACCCATGACAATCAGGAGTGAAGGAAATTTCCCTATGTGTTGAATATTTGCAGCTTTGGTCACTACAACAAGACCATCATTTGGAGCCATATGAAATACAATGGGTGAATATTTTTATGAGAATCTCCAATCTCCTTCTTTCGATAGAAAAATTGATTTCCCCTATGAAGTGGGTCATTAGAAAATCACTAGAAGAGTTCAAAAAGTGGTTGTAGAAGCAAGGAATCCATTCTCTTTTCTTTGATAGTGCCTCTCATAACACCCTAGGGTGGTAGGTGCAAGTGGGAGTCTACTTGATCTCGAAGGTAATATCCTAGTCTACTATGCATGGGGCTAGGGATTGCAATAAATAACATTGTTGAAGCTTGTACTCTTTATGAAGGTCTGAAATTAGCAAAAGAACATAACATCTCTCATCTAGCAATCTTCAATGACTCTATGATGATTGTGTGAGCAATAATAAAAATAACCACCACCGAGAATAAACATTTGAATGGAACAATTCACTGAATCCTCTCCCTTGGAAACAATTTTGTGGAGTTCAAGTTATAACACATTAAAAGGATCCTAAACCCTCTAGCCGACCATTGGGCCAAGGTCAGCTCTAGGATGACAAAGGGGGCGATAAATGTCAGTGGTAAAACAAGGGCTATATCCATCCCTTAGTTCCCCCTTGGTATCGATGTAATTGAACAACTATGACGAGACCTCCTGACAGTTGTTCCTTATTCCTTGTACATTGGGGGTCAAATGTCAATTTTGTGAGGTTTAATGTGGAATGTGTGGGTATTCAATCAAGCATGAGCGACCCTGGTTCTTTAGCCAGTGTGTTGGCTCGAGAAATGGATTCTTTGCTAGTGTTTCAGAGTGAATTTTTCTTTGGTTCTAAGAGGTGCTTCAGTTCGTGTGATGTTTCATTGATGACTCCTCTTTGGGGTTCCTTTAGCTCGCTAGTTATGGTTGGGGTAGATTTTGGAAGAAACATCCCTCGGTAATTTCAGCCAACTTGCAGGTTCTCTCTGGCCTTCTATTTTCTAACTTATTGTTATGGCATTATCTATTCTCTTTTTTGCATTATTACCTCTCGTTGTGTCTTGTATTTCGTTGCTCATTGTGGTATTAGTGGGTATACTTCTATAGGATGGAGACACTGTAGGATTTGGCCACAATGGGAAATGATGGAACCATCTAAAATTCACAAATATCCTTTGTCACCATGAGGAATTTGTTCAAGCGAACAATTCATCCCTTTAACAACTAATCACTAACTTCAGGCAATTCGAGGACACTATGGTTAGTTTGACACAGAGAATGGAGGTAAAATTTGGTGAATTTGAGGCAACCTTGGCTGCTCTGTCACAATGGATAGATGAAATGGAATCAGATATACAGTAGCTTAGATCTCAAGCTAACTCTTGACAGTTTGTTTCGGACTCTATAAACCCCATTAAACTTTGTCCTCGTGATGTTGGTACTGGAAATGGCGCTGGTAACACAGACCATGGAATTTCTCCCATGGACACTGAAGAAGGGCCTCAACATCTCTTCAGGGTGTCTGATGTTTAGGATTCCGCCTCTTCTACCTAGATAATGTTTTTCAATATTTTGTGGTGTTTAGGACAGTTCTATAAATATGTAATCAATATTGAAGCGTTTGGACAACGCCTAGGAAGAATGCTAAATTTTGTTGTCTCTATACTAGATATATGCCGTCTTATATAGACTATTTGAATGTTGTTTTCCCTGGTACAACTCCTTTTAATGTAATTTATGTTCAGTTTATTTAAAAAATAAATAAATAAACCTAGACTTCTAGAAATACTACCAACCTACCACTCTTAGCCATTGGATGTAGATAATATAGATGGAACAAATTGTAATCATGGTATACATTCTTTATTCAATGTAATGGGATGAAACATCAAGCAAGATCAATCAATGACCACATAAACCAAGTGCCAAATTGACCATACGGTAGGCCTGAATCCAAGGAGATTGTGAATCATTGAAATGTTTACACATTTAATCAAATTTGTAAAACAAAAGTTGAAGTGGGGGGATGATACGATGCATAGACCCTTGGGGTCAAGACCTTTTTAGGTGGCATTAGGGAACCTCAAAAGCATCAATTAATGATTGAACAAAACTACAAGATTTATGCACAACACTTGGGTCATGGATAGTATCAACAAAAGAAATGCACACAATCACCTCCATCACACAATCAAACACAACAACCTCAATTTTCACTTTGTGTGAACACTAGGGCATCCATCCCAATCAAACAATCGTCAAGATTCTAATGAAATTCCTAAGGATACAAGTATGAACATCATTATCATATGATTTCTATTGAAATTAGTTATTTCTTTAGGACCTCGAGCCATAAACAATCATATTAATCTTTCACTGGGTGAGATTGTTGCAAGTACAATACCATTGATACCTTTCATAAATACAAGTCATGAATGAATATTCAACCTTAGACCATGCTTAAACCAAAATCAAGCATTTTATATAATTGTCATTGACTAGAAGCTGGAATCAACACTTGGTTGCAAATAGGTGGAACCATATAACCATTGGAAACATGACTAACTCATTAGATATTTCTTAATTAAAATAGGCTTGATGTGGAGGTTATAACCATTTCCCAAAGCACATGAAGATGTTCAGACAAGTGAATCAAAAAACATGTACTCATAATATTTATCACCTAAATTAGAGACAATCAAAATAATTTCATCACCATGTTAGCGAACCAACCATTTCATCAAATCTCTAATACACAAAGTTATAAAGTCATGAGTTGTTGTGGGAAACATGTTATCATGGTATTAACATCATAAAATCGAAGTGTAATTAAACCATAACACATCACTACAAAGCAAATAAATCGATAATTTTTAGCTTTCTTGTTGCTTTCATTTCATTTCATTTGGAGATAAAATATCCTAGTTTGTTTCCACATGAGAAGAAGCACTAGACATGTGCATAGACTAGGTCTTAACCCTCTTTCTTTCTTGTTGTCTGTTTCTTTTAATAAAATTCTTCGTAACTTGTTGTAGATCAAGTGTTTAGTATTAAATTACTTCAAAATCTAATTAAGGGCTCGCCCACCTAGGAGGTGAAATATGTTGGGTTGTTATATTCTTTGCAGTGAAAGTCTAGTCGAGGAGGATCAACTAGATGAAAAAGTCGATTGGCAAGTCAAGTCTAGGTCGAAGTGATCAATTGGGAAATTTGAGGTCAAATATATCATCAGGGAAGTCGAAAGGTCAGTTGACAATAGGTCGACAACAGATCGAGTAGCAATTGATTGAAGACCAACTAGGTAGTCGATTGGTAATCGATTGTAACAGAATCCCAAGATTAACGGGATTGCAGCCAATCATTTGCATGGATATGTAATCATTTTTGGGAGCCATGATTTAGGGTTTTTCATGTTGTAAATCCTATAAATAAGGCATGTTGTAATTGTATTAAGTTGATGAATCTTTAGAAGAATCATGAAGGTCATGTAGATGCAAGTCGAATTGGTTGCAGGGTTGTTCTTGTGTAAACAAAGAGAGTATGATGGCAATAGTGTCTTAGGTGTAGATCAAGGTTAGCCATGTAAATCTTTATTCAATGAATGAATAAGACAACAAGAGAGCATGATGCTCAAGGAGTGATGATTTTCTCGATTAAGGGTTTATAGGGTAAAATCTCTATGTATTGTGTGTTTGTCATTTATTTTATGCTTTGAATATGTCTTCTCTTTCGTGGATGGTTTAGTGTGAGGGTTGTTTCCAAAAATTAGGTACCAGAGCTCATTTCCTTGCTCTGTATGAGTCATATCGAAACAAGGTTAAGTAGATCTTGGATCTGAGCTAAACCTAGGTCCAATGGGAGTTGTAAGTCAGAGATCTTTAAAGTTGCACTTAAAAGAATGGCAAGCAGTTTGAGGATAGAGATCGAAAAATTCAATGGCCTGAATTTTGAGGTTTGGAAGCTTAAGATGGAAGATATCCTCGTAGATCAATAACAATAAGCAGTTGTAAGTCTTGGAACCATTATGGCAGGTATGTGTTACACGTCAAAATTACTAAACTGGATAAGTGTCGCATATTCCTCTCAATTGTCGTAAGTGTCGCATCTTCCTTACAACTTTCGCAAGTGTCGCAAGTTGTTCACGAGTGTCGCAAACGATGTTCGAGCATATTGCCATGCMGACGACACTAAGGAGGCACTTAAAACATCTCATGTACTTGATTTGGAGAAGAGGAATTGATTAACTGAAGTCAAAGAACTCTTGACACCTGAGGAGAGCTCTGAAACAAAGATTCTGAGGGTGAGCGCTCCCCTATATCAGTCTTAGGAGCACTGGCGCCCCCCTAGAAGGCCTCAGGGAGCGTTATAACGCTTCCTTGCCCCTCTGAAGGAGCGCTACCCACCTTTGAAGTGCTGGTGCTCCCCTTAAGCTTCCTAGGGAGCGCTCCAGCACTCTGATGCCCCTTTTAAGGGAGCGCTACCTAATCTGAGGCAGTAGTTGGTCCATTGAGAAGAATAAGAGGAGGATATTTCAAGATTAGAAGGCATTTGCATTCAAATTCTTGGTTCCATCAGAGGATCCCTGATCTAAGGAGGGAGTTCCTCAATTTGTTCTAAAGATAACTCAAGAGGTTAAGCTCCTCTTAACCTATATAAGCAAGCTCTATGATGGTGAAAAGGAGGAAGAATTGCTAGCATGAAACCTATGATCTCATACGAAACACACAGTCAGCCAAAGGAGAGTGATCAGTGAAGTTGTTGCCATCCAGGTTCTGGATCTTTTGAGAAAGGGTTAGACGAAGGGGACTTGACGAAGCTGTCGCATTCGCATCTACGATTGTAAGTACTGTTGTCGTTATTCTCATTAATATGACACGCTTGGCATGTTTCTCTCTAGTTTGTGTCTGATGTTACATGAACTTATCATTGATAGATAGATCTGTTTTCAAGCTAATATCAATAGAGTAGGAAGTGGTCGTATCTTGTTTGTCTGCAGAACTCAGCGAGGAGTAAAGGATCGGAGCGCAACTCAGAGCGTGCAGGGACAAACGTCGATAAAGAGGTACTTCTGTTATCCTTCCTTCTCATGTGTTAGTTTGGATAGATTTGAAAGGAAGTCAATGTCCACATTAAGCATTTTCTGTCTTAGAGTTAGGGTCAAGCTCTTTGAGGCAATCTACCTGTCCGCATGGAGATTTTCCTACAACAGAAACTGGCGACTCCACTGGGGAGATAGGCTCAAATCGAAATTTCTTATTTTGATTTCTCCTCATTCACCTTGTTCTACCCCTTGATCGTTTCAGACCTGGTTCACTCCTCTTTTGATTGGTTTCATGAGCTGATTGGCTCCCTACCCCATCATACTCAGCCTGATTGTCGAGATTGAATTGCAATTTTTGGAATTTTTGACATTTTTGGGAGTTTTTTAACCTGGCGCCCCTGTCCTTGTGTTAACAGAGCACCAACACTCCCTAATAGCCTTACACAGAGCGCTATAACGCTTCTTGCCTTTGGCAACAGAGCGCCAGCCCTCCTTTGGCCAATAAACCTTCCAGAATTGTGTTTTCAGGGTTTTTTCCTCTGTGTCTCTCTTGCTGGGTCACCTTGTGAGTCAATCCTTCCTCTTTCCAGCGTGGATATCTGTCTTTTGCTTGAAGAACGAACATCTTGCTGTTTGGATTTCGTAACCTTCTTCACTATTGTTGTTGAGTTTTTCTATCATTTGGAGTTTGAAACCCATGCATTGTCTTTCTCTCCTCATCAACTGAACGAAAAACTCTATTGAAGGTCATCGAAGGCCTGCGGATCCTTTCATTTTGGTTTTGGTTAAAGATCATTGTTCTTCAACTTTTTCTTTTGGCTGCGAAGTTTGATTTCTCTTTGATTGCTTCTTTTCTTTCGCTTTTCGTTTTGATTACGACGAGAGGCTGTATTGTTTGTATGATTCTTGCTTGTGTTGGTCTAATTTTCATTCATCCAAGAAGATAATTAGCAAGACGAGCCTTGTTTTGAATTAATCATTATTCATATGCGAACAATAAAAAGCATCTTCATGATTGATTGTGCATGTTAGAAGGCATCTAAAAAGTTTTAGCATCACATCAGGATTTGATTGAGAAATTGTTTGAGGACATTCCTTATTCGTGCTTGTTAGTGAAAAGAACTCTCTCTCTCCCTCAGATAGATGTTCATCGAAAAGAAATGAATGCTTATCATCTCTGATGCATTGTTGGGACTGAGTCATAATTCCATTCGTTTCACTTCCATGCACCCCTTTTTGAGTAAAGAACAACTATAAAATCAACGCTAATTAAAAATTATTTAGAACTTTTTCTTTTCTAGGGTCCTCCACCAACAGTAGACTAGGCTTAGTACTTTGGATTAGGCTGTGACCATAACTCTCCAAAGTTTCCAAAACAAACAGTAGCATCCTGAGTTAGGGAGAGTCAAATCCAATCATCGTATAAGTCTGCCTGGGATCCCCCTCTCACACAGGGGTTATGCACGAGGTCGCATTCGGGTGAGCTATGGGGACTAACCCTCTGTGGTTTAACTGATTATGGTGGTCAAATCGTATTATGGGGGTCACTTCAAGGTAAATCCACAATTACTGCGTGGAAGCCCTTTAGTTGATTTTGGGCTCGATACCCTGCTCATACATTCAGATCGAACTGTCGACTGTTCCCGCACAGGGGATGACTGCGAACTGGTAACCTTAGTGGCCATAATCTTTAGGGTCTTACACAAGGTGACGGTGACAGGAAGTCTCACTGTACCTGGGGCAGACATTGGTCAAACTCACTCGGGCTCCTTGGAGGGTAAATCCACAATTACTGCGTGGAAGCTTGCACCAAGGCGTAAGTCCGTTAAGCAGGTCGCCATTGTAACTGTTCCACCCTATCCCCACCCCTTCTAGACTTGATCACGCGACGTTGGATTTCATCACTAACTAGTACGGTCATCAAAAGAAGGTCCTGTTTGCTTGGTTGTGATTCTTAGATTTCTATTAGCGTATGTTGTTTCTTTCCGATAGTTGGCCATAGATCTCTTTCGCCGACTCTTTTTCGCCAACATCGACCCTCCACGTCGCTCGCAGAGGCTACAGGGACTTCCTCCAGAAAATATGGAAGGAAACACCCCTTTACCCCCTCATTCTACGGAGGAATCTTCTCAACAGAGCGAGGTTCAAAATACTACAACTTCCCAGGAAGAAGCTCCCACTCCTTTGGAGAATATTTGAATTGTTTTAGAATCTCCGGAAGCTTACCGCATTCTGGAGGGATATGACGTATCCTCCACCTGAATTCCGCTGGAGAATTTGTTCTCGTCAATCCTTCTGACATTCTGGCTGGGTCTCATCAAAACCCTTTAGCCAATGACCCTTTTTGGACCGCAGACATCGTTCGAAGTCCACCACGCTTGGTGCAAGATCTTTATGGAATAGGGGAAGGTGTCGACGCACATTTTTCCTACACCGTACCTCCAAATCATTTTACCGGTACCACCACTTTTACAGCCACACCACCCGTTGGTCCGAACATACCGTCCGTTGGCCCAAGGTCTACTCTTCCCCTCCAGACGACCCATTCTACAATGGTCCCTCACATTCCAACTATTCCCGCCGGTAACGTGGTGGTCAATCAAGCTGTGAATGGCACACCTGTAACACCGAGACCTACACTCCCTTTTGGATTCAGGGCACTGAATGCTTCCACTACCACCACTGCCCAAACTACTACCCAAGTTATACCGGGAAGTTCCATACCTATCCAACAACCCGGAGGGACCGGTCTTGGTGGTCCTAACCCGCTCGGCGGCACCGGTCAGTCTTTTATGTCTGGTTCTCAAATTTCGGGAACTCTACCTCAAGCTGGGGGGCATCCTCCCGCCGGAGGACAAATTCCATTTAGGGGGCACCCTCATGCTGGGGGGCAGCCTCAATCCGGAGTCTACCATCAACCACACGGGCAAAATGTGTCCACCACACCTAATCTGTGGAACGTCCTTTCTCAAGGAAACCCACAGTTCTCGGCAGGACAAAATTCTCAGACTCCGCAACAACCCCCTTATGGACAAATGCCAAACCCAACCTATAACCCGCAAAACCCATCCAGTTATCCTCCGCTCACACATGTTTCTCAAAACACCTCAAATCCTGTGTACTCTGGTCAAAACCAACCTCACATGAGAGGGCCCACTAGTTATAATTATCCACATAACCCGGTAATGGGATCCACTGGTGTCCCTCTGCTACACCAACATTACCCACAGATCAATCGACAACTACCTTTTCTGGCTACCCTGGATCTTCCAGACTTGTCTCAGTTAACGAATGATCATATTTATCATTCTCTGGTTTGGCCAGCTATCCCAGCTAAACTTCCTTCTGATATCCTAAAATTCGATGGAAAGTCCAGAGAAGACCCAAACAACCACGTGATGACTTTCCATTTGTGGTGTTCATCCAACTCCCTTGTGGACGATTCTATTCGTTTGCGTCTTTTCCAACGAACACTTACGGGTTCCGCAGTGAAATGGTATATTGAACTACCACACACATCTTTTCACAATTTCAACTCCCTCGCCATGTCCTTCCTCACACACTTCCAACTGCCCATTCGATACGAGACGGGCACTGAACTATTAACCTCCCTTCGCCAGACAACTTCCATACATATCTCCAATCATATTCATGAATGGAGACGACGACGAAGGCTAATCAAAGCGGTCATTCCTGACCAATTGTTAGTGGAATGGTTCACCAAATCATTGCTACCCCAGATTGCTCGCGATGTTCCCATGGGTGGTGTAGTCACCGAGGAAGAAGCCATTGCCCGAGCCCAGTACTTAGACTTAGTCTATTCACAATTCGGTACTCTGTACGAGTTGATACCAAATGCTACCCGTGCCACTAACGATCCATCCAAACCATCGTCTGCTTCCCACGCGGATGGAATTATTGGCTCTGTCAAAACCCAATCTACTACCCAGTCTACTGGAACGATTCAGCAGCCCGCTTCGACAGCTGCTCCCAGTTCGACTGCACCCTCTTCTACCCCCCCTCAAACTCAGGTCTCTGATGTGAATGCGGTCCAATCAACCCCTTCACAACAACTTGGGGGCAAGAAGAAAGCGAGAAACAAACCAAAGAAGAACAATAACAATGAACAACCCAAAACCCAACCGCAAACCCCTGCTGTAGGAAAACAACCACAACGAAAACCGAAATTCCCATGTCTCATTTGTGGAGACGATCACTACACTCGAGACTGCCTACATCGCGATGAAGTGGCCAAACTTTTCAAGGGAAATTCACAACCCGCTGTGCTTACTCAGCCTTTTCCACAGCAGCAATCTTTGGTTTCATAAACCCCCACGCCGGGGGGCAGTTCCAACCAACCCCATGATGAGGCCTCGACAAGTGCCCACATTTACATGTTTAACGGGGTCAATCTAACCACTCGCTCTACGACATATGACACGCCACTTAAACCTGATAAGCCGAAGATTGCTAACGGTTCTCCGTCAGACCCGTTACCATCCTCCATCAATCCTCCGTCTGTTAGCCCTCCATCTGGGCCACTCCAGATTGAGAAACCTTCTTTTGACTCCATCTTACGCCCTCCTAAGAGCACCATCCGGAAATCTACTTTCAATCCTAACTCACGGGCTGCCCAAAATTACAATATCGTAGAATATTTGGCCCAAGCACCGTGTGCTATGTCCGCCCTGGAAGTTCTACAACACTGTCCCAGCCAACGTAGAACGCTTTTAGCCGCTATCAGCGCTTTCGATCCTAAGTCATCAAACAACCTCATGTTTAATTTGGATGATCATCAACCGTGACTCTCCCACCAGCTAGCTTTCCAAATCGATGTTGTTGTTCACAATCAACAAATTCACCGCACTATCCTGGATGAGGGAGCCTCTACCTGTGTCATGTCTTTAGCCTGTTGGAAAGGCTTGAAATCACTCGCCCTTAACAAATCTTCTACCATGTTACACGCTTTCGATGGACAAGGTTTTCATCCTCACGGATTATTACAATCCTTAGCCATTCAGTTGGGCGGCAAAATTGTTACCGTTGACGTCGAGGTGGTCGATGCTCCCCTCGATTACAACCTATTACTCGGAAGGAGTTGGTTCTACGCTATGACTGTTGTCGCCTCGTCGGTGTTTCAGTGTGTACAATTCCCCCATCAAGGCAAAATTGTTACCATCGATCAGCTTGATTTCTGCACACCCGACGCTCGCATCCCTGCTACCAACAACATTCCTTTTTTGGAAGACCACCCAGTTACGTATGAAAGTGTTGGTGTTGGCTTATTGAAAGATTCTAGCCTCATGGGTACTTTCCCTACACCACTTCCACCTACCGCACATCATATTGTCGCCGTCAATATGATCTTGACTATGCCTTATCAATCCTTGTAATCATCTGATCCTTGGATTGTGCCTAGTCCTTTGGAATTCGATGTGCTCAGTGACACTATGCCACTTAGCCCAGCCGAGGCTGCATATGTAGCTATTCAATCTGCCTCCCCCTCTTCCGACAATTCACATTCATTGGCACCCGATGCCTATTCGATGCCCTCATGGTTGGATTCCCTATCATCTGTCGTCGATTACATTTCCCACATTTTTCCTTCTGACGAATCGATTATGGAAATGCTCAGTATCGACAATCTGCCTTGGGATGATAACCATCATCGATCCTCTTTTCTTCTGCCGTCGGAAGAAATTCACCGAGACATACACTCTGTCTCCCCTCCCGACGTTACCGATGCTCTGCAATCTCCTATCCTCACACAAGATACTCTCTCTGAGAGGAACATGGGTAACATCTCCACTACGATCATGATTGACATTTCAATCAAATAAGGTGTCGTGGAAAACATTAACCTTGGTACTAATTGCCCACCCGACGAAGTGGTTTCTTACACTGCTTTGTTCAAGGAATTCCGCGATGACTTCGCATGGAGCTACGAGGAAATGCCAGGGATTGACCCTTCAATCGTTGTACACGAAATCAAGACTTACCCTGACACAAAACCGGTTCGATAGAAACTTCGCCCGGTTCATCCCAAGAAAATCGCAGCTATAAAGGTAGAAGTTGAAAAACTTCTAAAATCTGGCTTCATCTATCTCGTCCCTTTAACCGAATGGGTCTCCAACCTTGTTCCGGTTGCCAAGAAACAAGGGACCATCCGTGTTTGCGTTGACTATCGAGATCTCAACAAAGCTTGTCCCAAGGACAACTACCCTACGCCCTTCATCGATCAAATCATCGATAATTGCGCAGGGAGCGTAATCTTCTCTTTCATGGATGGATTTTCTGGGTATAACCAGATTGAAATCTTACCTGCTGATCAACATAAGACATCCTTCATCTGCCCTTGGGGTACTTTCGCCTACTGAACGCTACCTTTTGGCCTTAAAAATGCTGGTGCTACTTTCCAGCGGGCCATGTCATACGCTTTCCACGACATCAAGCATATCGCAAAGCCTCACCTCGACGATTTACCCGCCCATTCATCCAATCGATCCGATCACATCAATCACTTGTAGGCAATTTTTCTTCGATGTCGATTCTATCGTATTCGTTTGAACCCACACAAACGCATTTTCGCTGTCGAATCTGGTCGACTCCTCAGTTTCATTGTCTCCAAAGATGGGATCAGGGTGGATCCCTTAAAGATTAAGGCCATCCTAGCCTTACCCCCACCTACCAATTTAACCCAACTCCAAAGTTTGCAAGGCAAAGCAAACTTTCTTCGTCGTTTCATCTGCAACTATGCCGAGATCACTAAAGGATTTATGCGGTTACTGCAAAAGAACATCCCTTTCATCTGGGATGACACTGCCCAACGGTCATTCGACGCTCTCAAGCATGCTTTGACCCACGCACCTTTGTTACATCCCCCCGAATATACAAAGGATTATATCCTTTACTTGGTCGCTTCTACTTCCACCATTGCGATGGTCTTAGTCCAAGAAGACCCCAACGACGAAGACCATGTGATTTATTATCTGAGCAAGAGTTTATCTGGACCCGAACTCAGATATTCGCATGTTGAGAAACTGGCTCTAGCAGCCGTCATTGTTGTCCAGAGGTTCCGCCACTACATCTTATTACGCACCACCACGGTAATCGCAGACTCCAACCCTATGTACCACGTCTTGACACGTCAAGTACTTGGGGGAAAATATTCAAAATGGATCGTTATTCTTCAAGAATTCGATCTTGAGTTTACGAAGGCCAAAGCCAAAAAATCCATGGCGTTTGTTGAGCTCATCTGTGCTCTCCCTTGTGCCGATAAAAACATTGAACCTAGAGATTCTCTCCTCGATGAATCTCTCTTCCTCATCAGCACCTCTGATCCTTGGTACAGAGACATTCTCCTCTACCTTCAAACCCAACGTTTTCAACCCAACATCTCTCGTGAAGAGCGTCGACGCATTCGTCACCACTCTCATCGTTATCTCATCATTGGCAACACCTTATATCGTCGGGGTATTGACACCATCCTTCGGCGATGTCTGATTCACGAGGAGGTTGAACGTGTTTTGAACGATTGTCACCTTGGCACCTGTGGCGGTCACCTTTCCAGGATGGCCACAGCCCAAAAAATCCTACGTGCCGGCTACTTTTGGCCCTCGATTTTCAAATATTGCATCGAGGCCGTAAAAAAATGCCAACCCTGTGAAATATTTAACAAGAAGGCACGCACCCACCCTACTTCGCTGCACCCTATTATCGCCATCGGCCCCTTCACCAAATGGGGTATCGATTTCATGCAGTGTAAGCCTACCTCAGTCGGGGGGCACGGTTACATCATCGTCGCCATCAACTACTTCACCAAATGGGCTGAGGCTATGCCTACCTTCCTGAATGATGGTCGTACTGCAGCTCTATTCCTCTTCAACCACATCATAACTCGTTTTGGTGTACCACGTGCCATTGTCACTGACCATGGTGCACAGTTCAAAAACCAGATGATGAGCGAGTTACATGTCAAATTGCGTTTTCTCCATGAAAACTCATCCCCCTATTACCCTCAAGCGAACGGACAAGTTGAGGCTATCAACAAAGTCCTAAAAACCATGATCCAACGCATGGTAGGGGAAAACAAGACATCGTGGCATTTACAACTGTTCTCCGCTCTCTGGGCCTATCGCACTTCTATGAAAACCTCAATTGGATTCACTCCTTTCCAGTTGGTCTATGGCATTGAAGTTGTTCTACCAATCGAGTGTGAGATTCCATCACTCAAACTGAAAGTAGAACTCCTGCCCCATACTTCTGTTGAAGAAGAACGATTCTTGTATCTATCCAAATTGGATGAAACACGTCGCGATGCTGCTCTCGCCAATGAGGCACATCAGAAATGAATTAAGAGCCAATATGACAAATCCGTCCAACCTCGGACCTTTGCAGAAGGAGACTTAGTCCTCGTTTATGACCAAGCACACGATAAATTGGGAACAGGAAAGTTAGAACCTATGTGGCACGGTCCTTACATCATGAAGCGTGTCCTACATAGAGGTGCCTACGAATTAGTTGATCATGATGGAATTTCCCTGGGAGAGCCCTGAAATGGGCTTTACCTTAAAAAGTACTATGCCTAGATCACCTAGCATCTGTACTTTGTACATTATTGTATTTTAGTTTGGTGTGTTTGTTTCTTTCGCATGCTCGAGTCTTTACCCTTGCCATTCATGACTGTGCTTGTGTTTTCGTGCGCAGATGACGTCTTCCTTTCCTATCTTTTTGGGTTTGCGGATGGCGCTAGCCGACATACCCGGAACATTGCTTCGGCAGCATGGGTTATTTACCAATTTGACGAAATGGTGAGTTCAGAAGGTATCTGCTTAGGACCAGCAACCAACAATATGGCAGAATATCACACTGTCATCGGACTTTTGACCCAAGCCTCCTCCCTAGGTATCTCTCTTATCATTGTGTACTTAGACTCCCAACTCATGGTTTATCAACTCAACCGTATCTATGCTATCCGTAATCCTATCCTGCTACGTCTACACTTACAAGTTCGTCATCTTGAATGAATGTTTGATTACATTGAATATAGACACATTCCAAGAGTACTTAATAGTGTTTCGGATTCATTAGCTAATTATATCATGGATCGATATCTTGCCCACATATAAGATTTAAGGAAAGCAAAACTGTACATTACATGTAAATTAAAACACATCACAGAATCATCATGTACAAATCATTGGCATTGTAAAAACGTTTGTATTACATCAAAAAGTATGTAGAAGAGCAAAATATTGGGTCCTTCCACCCATACAAACGTCGGCTGACAAGGCATACAAAAATATGATCACCGGAGAGACTCTAATCTCCCCGCACTACATTGTGCTGCGAGTAACACATCACTGTGCGCACTACGTGCCTCAATAGAGAATTGATAATCTCTGATACTCCCACAGTGTGCCTCTGCAGATGTAAAGACACTTCTCCCCTCCGCAAAGGAGGAATGCCCATCGTAAGGCCTTGGAGGTTTCTCTCAACCTCCCGGAGACCTATCACCGGTACTGTCGGATCTGCTGCAACCGGGACGCCCCCACGACGTCCTGGTACCAGTACATCAGCCAGACGCACTATTCCCTTGTCTGCATGTTGGAAACAATACATCTGTTAAAACTCTTCTACATATCCAAAAATATATATATACATTAAAAACTCAAAAAACAAAAACTAGACAAGGTATGGCTCAGTCTCTTACCTGACACATCCCAATCTTCCCCCGCGAGCAAAATCAAATCCATGCTCCCGCGGAAATCTACCTCGGCATAGGGGAAGTCCTCTATCCAGAGATACTGTCGTCTCAGCCAGGCAAAGAAATCGCCAGTGAAATGGAACTCTGACTCCGATACTAGCCTTGGAGACAGACTAGTCCACCTCTCCATCATCGGTTCATCCACTGGTCGCACCGCCAGTGCTATCTGAGGCTGCATCTGAGGGATGCGCTCTAGAAAAAATGAGACCAAAAAATGAGCCATAACTAAACTGCTTCTATCCAGTCCTGCACCGTGAAATATGTTCCTTCACATTTTGAAGGAACCCTGCACTCCAGTTGAACAGTGTTGGTTCCAAACACTGAACGCCGTAAGCCACCTGCGATCTTGATGCCAGATGCACGCTAGTACTGTCTGTCATGCTCGTGATAGCAAATAGTATAGACCGGAGGGGCAGTTCTCGAATATCCTTGATAGGGATTCTACCCCCAACCAGCCTTTCTCCTGGGATACAGTGGCGTGCCAAATACACGTCCACTTGTTCAGGTAGCGCCCTCTGCCCGGAGAACGATATGGGGACCCCTCTTTTTGAGAGGCCAGTCAAAAAGTACACGTCTTCTAAATCAATGGTTAAAAGTTGTGTGCCAATTCGGAATCCTTGCTCTGCAACATCCCAGAGGCCAATCATATGCTCGAGCAATAAAATCTCTTTCTTCATTTTTTGCAACTTGAAGAATTTGAGCAAACCGCAAGCTCGCAAGGCGGCCCGTGTACAAGGAATCTGCAAGGCAGCTAAGTCATCCATCTCATGTTCTCTTTCTTTCCACTCGATCATGGTTGTCGAAGTTATCTACAAAACAAAAAAATCAAAAATCCATTATTTTCACGTTTTGGCAATTTCGACAATTTTCAAAAGCGATTTAAAACATGAAATAAGGTGCCCACGTCATTTAAAAGTGACCACACACTCTTCTATAACTACCACACCCTCCCTAGCCATTTAACATTCATCAAATAACAATGAAAACGTTTTAAAAAATCAAATCGACTTTGAGGCTGTGTGGGCATATGGGAAGATTTTTTATGGGCTCTTTTACCAAAAAACAATCTATCTAATTGACTATAGGGGCATTGACATCTTAGCCATCCTTTTCTAAAACGTTTTTTGTGAAAGAATCCCCCTTTTCCATTGATTTTTAAAGAGGTCCATTTGGTTCTATTTGGGGCGACTTAGGGCTTCATATTTTAATTAAATGATGCTATTAAAATTAATGTGGAACCATGTGTTTAAAAGAAGAAGAGATGGACACCTACCTGGTCTGAATGGCAAGTAAAATGGTGAACCGTAGCTCTGGCAGCGAGCAAAACAAGATCCGCTTCAAAATGAGATTCTCCACTACTCCAAAAATCCTTGTGCAAAATGAAGTGGTTTCCCGGCAGTCCTGATGGATTATTTACCTTGTCACATTTATGAGCATAGTCTTAGTTCGTTCTTGAGCTCGATAATATGAGAACGTAACCGGGTAAACTTTTATCTCTTTTTCGGACCCGTACGGATACACGAACACACGAAAAATGAACCCCCCTAGAGTCTACTTTAAACCCTTTTCAGACTCTCTAAATATGAAAAGATTGTCGAGTGACCTTGCTTCCTTTCACACTCGTTAAAAGGTTAGAAAGGGCGTATTTCGAGCGATAGTTTACCCCTTTTTCGGTCTCGTTGGACTACTGTACGAAAAAGGAACTGAGAGAGTTCTCTTTTAAGTGTTTTTCCAAACTCTATAATCCCGAAAAACCTTCGAGTTTTCTGTCTTTGGACTTGTTAAAGCACACATTGACAGACCCATATGGGACCGAACCCTTACTTCTTCCGGTTCGTTAAACAAAGGAAGAGGAACTTAACGAAGGTGAGTTATATCGAGCATGTGTTATCCTCCTCGAGCTCATTAAATCAAAAAGAGGTACTCATCTATCTGGATGGGGGAAAAAATTGAAAGGAGCAAGCTAAGCAGTCTCTTGAGAACATCTTCCGACACTTCTTAGAGTCGCCCTTGAACATGGCACTTTGTCATTTGCACGTATCATAATCCGCTAAACCTCTGCACTGAGCCAATCCTTTGAGTTCCTTTCGCTCCTTTGGGTCACCCAACGCAAGTCCCAGTATCCACTGCATAGTTTTGGTCCATGTCACGTTTTTGCTGTCGTGCCTCAGTGTTCAAGGGAAGTATCCGCCTTGAGAGTCAGCCATCCCAAATATCTTGCCTCAAAACCTGTGAAAGTCCATGTTCATTCGATCTGCCAAATTACATCTCCATTTCCGTTTCATGTCGTTGATGGGGGATACATCAAGGCCCTCCCTCGACGAGTCTATTCCTGTCGACTTCAACACATTATCCGGGAATCAGACTTAGAAACTAGTTAGTACTTTGGGACCTCCATGCTTCAATGGCAGGCCTCCTCACATTCGACAGTAGGTTTACATCATTGACCTCTGATCGGATGATTCCACGGATGTTCGACTTCATCTCATCTATTCACATTCGCTGGAATGTACTAGGGTACCTTGGGAATCATTGGCATTAATGGTGATCTCCCTCGCGCTTGTTAACAGTTTACATCATTGACCGGTAATCAAGTGGTTTCTACCATGTTCAACGTCAAGACATCTATTCACATGGTTAGAATCGTACCACATTGAGATTGGTAAGAAGACCCTGGGTTGAGTGACCACTTTGATATATGCTTCGCCTAGGCAGCAACAGAGTTTCTATTGGACAAAGAACACGTACACTGTTACATAGATCCACTTTGTATTGGTCGTGGCTATGTCTTGTCATCTCGTAGATCCATTATGTATTCTTCGTGGCTACAATCAGTCTGAGTCATCAAAGTATAGATCCACATTGTATCTTCGGTGGCTATACCTTTTCATCAATACAATTATGGATCCCCAGTGTATTTTATGGCGGCCATATCTCGCAAGTCTTGATCACCCAAGCATAGGTATGCCTGCCTTGGGTTTTGAAATATGTCATGATATTTGTTGGATGTTTGTGTGCAGCTTCCGTTAGGTTCTCCGAGTCTATACCCTTTCTTGAACGTCTACAAAGTATTTCAGTCATCAGTTCGCATCTTCTAACTTCATACTTTGGGGGGCATTATGTTACACGTCAAAATTACTCAACTGGATAAGTGTCGCATATTCCTCTCAATTTTCGTAAGTGCCGCATCTTCCTTACAACTTTCGCAAGTGTCGCAAGTTGTTCACAAGTGTCGCAAACGATGTTCGAGCATATTGCCATGCTGACGACACTAAGGAGGCACTTAAAACATCTCATGTACTTGATTTGGAGAAGAGGAATTGATTAACTGAAGTCAAAGAAATCTTGACATTTGAGTAGAGCTCTGAAACAAAGATTCTGAGGGTGAGCGCTCCCCTATATCAGTCTTAGGAGCGTTGGCGCCCCCCTAGAAGGCCTCAGCGAGCGTTATAACACTTCCTTGCCCCTCTGAAGGAGTGCTACCCACCTTTGAAGCGTTGTCCCTCCCCTTAAGCTTCCTAGGGAGCGCTGCCTAATCTGAGGCAATAGTTGGTCCGTTGAGGAGAATAAGGGGAGGATCTTTCAAGATTAGAAGGCATTTGCATTCAAATTCTTGGTTCCATCAGAGGATCCCTGATCTAAGGAGGAAGTTCCTCAATTTGTTCTAAAGATAACTCAAGAGGTTAAGCTCCTCTTAACCTATATAAGCAAGCTCTATGATGGTGAAAAGGAGGAAGAATTGCTAGCATGAAACCTATGATCTCATAGGAAACACACAGTCAGCCAAAGGAGAGTGATCAGTGAAGCTGCTGCCATCCAGGTTGTGGATCTTTTGAGCAAGGGTTAGACGAAGGGGACTTGACGAAGCTGTCGCATTCGCATCTACGATTGTAAGTACTGCTGTCGTTATTCTCATTAATATGACACGCTTGGCCTGTTTCTCTCTAGTTTGTGTCTGATGTTACATGAACTTGTCATTGATAGATAGATCTGTTTTCAAGCTAATATCAATAGAGTAGGAAGTGGTCGTATCTTGTTTGTCTGCAGAACTCAACAAGGAGCAAAGGATCGGAGTGCAACTCAGAGCGTGCAGGGACAAACGTCGATAAATAGGTACTTATGTTATCCTTCCTTCTCATGTGTTAGTTTGGATAGATTTGAAAGGAAGTCAGTGTCCACGTTAAGCATTTTCTGTCTTAGAGTTGGGGTCAAGCTCTTTGAGGCAATCTACCTGTCCGCAGGGAGATTTTCCTACAACAGTATGTTGAAAGAAGTTGGAGAAACTCGAGAGAACAACAAGGAGCATGATTCGACTTTATATTTCAAATTCAGTACTGTTGAATGTCTTCAGTGAAGAATTAACAAAGAAACTATGGGACAAGTTGGGAAGCTTGTACCAGTCGAAATCCCTGGTAAACAAGTTGTTCCTTCAAAAGAAACTATATCTTTTGAGAATGAGTGACGAGAGCTTGATAACAAAGCACCTGAATGCATTCAATACTCTAATAAGTCAATTATTATTTATGGATATTAAAAACAGGAGGAGAAATGTATAAGCCTATTATGTTATTTTCTAGACTGTCAGGATAGCTTAGTGATGGCTACAGGGAGCAATTCAACCACATTAATGCTTGAATATGTGGTTGGATATTTGTTGTTAGAAGAAATGAGACGAAAGAACATGGAAGGATCGACTAAATATGCCTTGATTGTGAGAGTTTGATCAGTTGACAGAGATAAAGGAAAATTATCTTGTATAAAGTCTAAGTCAAAGGGTAGATCTAAATCACCGGTTCAGACGACGAGAAGATGTTGCAAATGTGGTAAAGTTGGGCACTACAAAAGAGACTACAAGTTGAAAGCGACTGAGATTAGTCCTAGATTCGACGAGAAGAAGTTGACTAAGAGAAAGACGACTCCAGATAAAGGAGGTTATGTGTATCTGGTGTCAACCAATACACGGTCAGATCATAATGTTTGGTTGATCAACTCAGGTGCATCCTTTCATATGACACTACATAGATAATGATTATGTGAGTATGAAATATATGAATGGGAGTTTTATTCTTTGGGGACGACATGACAACCAAAATTGTCAGACGAGGGAGAGTCTGACTAATACTGCAATATGGGAGGAGTAGGATCCTTCCAAGTGTGCTACACATTTTGGGTTTGGCAAAAAATTTGATATATGTTCGCAAAATAAGCGATGCAGGAGTGCACACTTTGTTTTAAAAGGATACATGCAAAATGGTCATGGGAGCAATGGTCTTGGGAGCAATGAAAGGAGTTTGGATTTGAATGCTATACAAGTTGTCAGGGAATGTCGACTTGATTGGATGCAACATTGTTTCTAAAGTTGACTTGATTAAGACTCGACTTAGTTGGCACAAACTGACTCGATTGTTCTTTGTCAAGTCAACCCGACCATGTTATGGCACCAGAGAATGGGACATATTGGCGAAAAAGGTTTTCGAACTATGCACAACAAAGGTTTGGTTGAAGGTTTTCCATATTGTAATTTGGAAGTTGATTTTTGTGAACATTGCATATATGGAAAACAAAATCGAGTTAGATTCTCATCTGGGGCAAAAAGGGCAAAAGGGAGTCTAGAATTAATACATAGTGACATGTTTGGGCATGTACCAGTCCCTTCACTTGGTGGATCCCTGTATTATGTTTCCTTCATAGATGATTTTTCCAGAAAGACATGGATATATTTCATGAGCAAGAAATTGAAGGTTTTTTATCAATTCAAAGAGTTTAAATTTCTTGTGGAAAACCAAACATATAATAAGATAAAGGTGTTGAGAACGAACAATGGAGGTGAATTATGTGGTAAGGACTTTAAACGGTTCTCCAAGCAGTGTGGCATAGCACACAAAAATACCACCCCATATACCCCATAGCAAAATGGAGTTGTTGAAAGAATGAACAAGACGTTGATAGATAAGGCAAGTAGCATGCTCAATGGTGTCAGGCTCGTACGAGTATCTCAGTATGTAGGTTTCCACAATTGCTCATATTGGAAGAAATATTTTGAAACTGTATGAGTGGTTTCGAAACACCCAATGTTTTGAGTGGACACTGCACCCATCATCACAGACATATGAAGCTATTATGATAGGAAAAGAGTGATGATTCTTGTTTATATAAGAGAAAAGAACAATAGAAATTAAAAAAAATATTAAAATAATAAATTAATTTAATTTAATAAAGGTAGTCATTAAGATAAAAAAAAAACAATGGATTAAAATTGTTAAAGTAATGAAATAATAAATTAAAAGAGGTAGCTATTGAAATTAGGGTTATGAGGGATAATCGGAGAGGAGGTAAAAGCTAAAGGGTTGAATGGAAAAAATAATAAAATAATATAAGAAATAAAGTTGGGGTTTTTAAAGTTAACATCAAGATAAGGAGAAATTGATTATGGATAAAAGAACAACAACAAATAGATAGGAATAAATTATTTAAAAAGTTAGTAAATGGTAAAATTAAAAAAATTAGCATATTCGAAAATCATTAAATAATTAGTTCTTTCTATTATCTTTTAACACCCCAACCCTCCTTTACTTTCCCTTCAAAAACCTAATTATTTAATGATTTTCTAATATGCTAATATGCTAATTTTTTAATTTGATCATTTACTAACTTTTAAAATAATCTCTTCCTATCAAATATAGCATATCTATCAGTCGTACGCAATGATGCGATGTCTAGAAACTCCATTTCTGTTTGAATGTATCTATGCAAACAACCGCGGTATTTGAGCACCAGATGTCGCTCAGAGTCTTTGGTACCCAGTTTGGTGCATAGGATATGGAAAATATTGGTGAAATCTGGTATTGTCTGGTCCCTTTCCTAACGCAGGGTGGTCCATCTGGTGTACTGGTCCTCGTAGCTTCCAACAGGGTAGTATTGTTCTTTAATGGCATCCCGGAAGGAATCCCATGTAGGGGAGATTGCAAATATTGTAGATTCCTCTATGGCCCTTTGCTCAGAGTAAGTATCTGACTAGTCCTTAACATGGGGCACGACCTTGAGGACTGCAAAAGTAATATTTTCCCTATTGAAAAAATTGTGGACCAAAAAATACCCTTCAAGTAGATTCAACCATTTATCTACAACATCTTCATCTATCAATCCTTCAAATAATGGAATATCAAAATTTACCTGTACCTTGATGGGGGTTGCATGGCCGCTTGATGAAGATGCTTCTCATGTGGGCAGCCACTGAAGGATGCTTCTCATTTTGTTCTTTTGGGCTTCCTCGAGCAGCATTTTAAAAGGATCTCATGCCCCATCATCTTTCTTTTTGTCCCCCATGGATGGTTTTCAGGCTCGGCGCGACCGATCTTACAAAGTCTCGACTGGTTCGAGTCCCAACTTCTTATACCCAGATCTTGTCAGGGACATGCACAAAGAAAAATAAATGAAGAGCAGACTGCTTTGATACCACTGATCCGGATTTAGGAGCAGAACAAATTGATTAACAGACTGAATACAATAAACATAGAGATATGGAGAACAACACAGATATCCAGTGAACAATATCTTCTATTGAATAAATGAAATAGGTTGAAACTGTAAAACTGCAAAATTGAAACAACTTGCTTGAATGGTGGTAGTTATCTCTAAGAAGAGATTTGGATGCTACGTGCATCTGTCTAAGCATAATGATTACAACGAGGCTCCAAAGGCCTTTTCTAACATTACTCATGAATCCCAAAACCCTAGACATCCAAAAACCTAACCCTAGTAGATGAAATGCCAAAAGTTATGTGGGCCCCTATGGGTAAGTTGGTACCTCAACTTCTCGGGGTCGTAACTTTTGCATACAACCTCTGTTTTAGGTGTGTGATAGCATGTTGGAAAGGTCTTTTAGAGAAATACACATCACGCTCAAACTCTGACTTAATTTACATTTTGATTGTGGCACGAAAAAAGAAAAAAAAACACTTTTTAGGGCCCCAAAATAACCCTAGAAGTACAGAAAGATGTGCTAACATGAAAACTTCCAAAATAATCTAGCTGGATTAGGTGGGAGGCCACCAGTCTCCACCTGGAATATGTGTAAGGCTTCAGAAAACCCCAAAAGTGTAGAACCCACAATTACAAAGAATTACAAAGAAACATGGTGAGCTAAAACTGACAAGAGGAGCTAGTTGGAATAGGTGGGTGGCCACCAATATCCACCTGGATCAATATTCTTGGAAAAGAACCAAACTTACCATTTTAGGACGAAGCATATTGATGTAGGATACCATTTCTTGAGATATGTGGTGGAAAGCAACAAGGTGTTATTGGAGAAAGTATACATGTTGGAAAACATAACAGACTCTTTAAGCAAGCATGTGAGTGTTGTGAAGTTCTCTTGGTGTAGAACTGGGAGAGGTTCAACCTTGTTGTGAAGTTCCCTTGTTGCTCATGCATGGGAGAGGTGCACAAGGTTCAATTCTTTACCCCCTATGTTTTTTTCTTGACAAGAACTGGTGGATATATTTGTGTTGAGAAAAAAGGATACAACAACTGCTTGCACCAAAATTACATGATAAGTTTCAATGCCTATATCTATTAATAAAAAACAGCTTGAATCTTGCCAGAAAAATGTCTAGTTCAAGCTTCTTTACATATAAAATTTCTAGAAAGTATTTAACTATATAAATTATGCAAAAATTCCCCATAAGCCTTATTGTCCTTAAAAACATAAACAACTATCTAGTATTGGGATAGGCATCATCTTCATCTCTTGTTTTAGTTATTGCTTATTTTCCATTGTCCTTTACCTGCACATTCAAAATTGGAAGAAAGTGCATTGAACCTTCCTTGCCTTGATTGACTGCCACAAGTTCTTTTATCACAAAGGGGCCAACCTAATTTCCTTGAGATAATATGGGAAGAATACTACACAAAATCTCACATTCCTTTTCTAGTTTGCTAATATACCCCTTTTGCTAAACCGGAATTCCCATGGCAATGTCCAATTGAGTTGTTGCGCTTGTTTCTCAATCCTACAATTTCCTATAAAGCATTCAAATTGAAGCATTATTGCCCTCAATTTTAGCATCTTACCTTTGAACAATGAAACATAATTCATTCCTTGGGTCCATGAGAACCCTAGAGAACATGCAACTATGAAGCATCCATTGAGGGAAGGGGTGAGGAAAGGCCCCAAACCTAGAGGTGAAAATTGCAAGAACTTTCTTGTGGAAGGGAGGTAGCAAGGACAAATACCCCCTTTTGCATGAGACTCAAAAAAGTGGGAAACCCATTTTAAACTTCCCACATAACACAATTGGTCGACTTTAGGAAGCCAAACCAATTCACCAAAGTCAAGATAGGAAAGCCCCACATTCAACAATGCCCACCAAGAAGAAGAAACCACCAAACAATCAACATCATGAACAAAACAAGCCCTTTTGACTAGGAGACTCTAAACATAAATGCAAGGAACAACTATTTACCCATGGGAGGATAGGAGTAGGGACCACAATTGCTTAGGTCCACTAAACCCTCGAACCATAAATTAACAGGACACCAAAGACAAGAGCCACACCAAAGACATGAATGCCATTGAGACAAATTCTGTCCCAAAACTCACTTGCCCAAACCAAAGGCCAACAAACCAAAATTCATAAACATCCACAATTGAATCCATACTCTTAATCCCACCTTGGTCGTGTGAGTTTAGGATTAATGATTCATTATTACAGCAAAGCCATGAAGTTTCATAATTTCCACAAAGGTGGATCTAAGGGGAGCGATATGAAATCCAACGCATCACCCCATAGTTTATAACTCGAGACTTGTACTTTTCATAAAGAGTCATGTGTCCCTTCAAATTGAAAAATAGTGTGTGGATAGGTGCCTTCATGAGATTGGTTGAAAAAATGATTTTCCATTTAAAACTATGGTCCCATCATTTTCTTGCATAGCCTTATTTGCATAATCGTTTTCTCTTCAATTGTTATCGTCGAGCACATGAACAAATCTTGATTCCAGGATGTAGGCTAAATCTTTTTAAATTCTAACAAAC
The DNA here is from genome assembly GCA_032191745.1 of Picea mariana. Classification (NCBI taxonomy): domain Eukaryota; kingdom Viridiplantae; phylum Streptophyta; class Pinopsida; order Pinales; family Pinaceae; genus Picea; species Picea mariana. Next base: position 68,849 of record JASDQU010109037.1, on the reverse strand, counting down.
ACCAATGCTAATCTAAAATCCATGGGGTTTGTGTTCAAAGCCATATGTCGAATGACATTCTCTTAATCCCCAACCACGGTCAAATTTTGAATATTTAGAGAAGTAGAAAGACTTAGCTTGTGCAAGAGAGAATCAACCTCGACAAGGTTACTATAAAGAATTACTAGACTCCATGCATAGGAACATTCAATCTTCCCTCCTAGGTTAATGAGAACCCCGCCTGCTCTTGCCACCTCGAGGTTCGGTTTCAAGACACCATAAAAAAAGAGTACAAAAGAATCTTGCTCTTGTCTGCACTTTTGAAATTCTTGTCAAGTTAATTGAAGTTTCCAGCATGATTGAGGACTAACTTGAGAAGAGGAGTAAGAGTATCTAAGATTAAATTTCCCAATCTAGTTTATTTCTTCCTTATCTTGCTTGATCAAGAAGGAAATTAATCCCTTTAAGTTAAAATGTTATAATAGCAATGTCTAAGCCTTAATTGCTACCATTTTTGGATGGGTCTTTAGTTGTTGAAATATAGCTCGATTTCTTGTTAGCCACACTTTTCGGCATACAAATTTAGCCAAATCTATCCAAGATTTTTTCAAAGAGAGGATTGCGTTGGAAGGACCTTGAATAATGAATGTGTCGTGTCTCAAATAGTTGCTTAAATGAGTTTAGTTTCTTAAGGTTGTGCTCAAGACCATTAACCGTTGTCGTCTAAACCTCCATGGTGAAGTGACATTCTATAAATAAATATAAATGTTGAGAAGATTCCAAGCCGGAAAGGAAAATAATGCACCAAGAAGGTCCCTAGATTCCTCTCTTTTTTAGGTTTTCTAATGTTAATATTTTGTCATGGGCAAAAGTCCAACAAAAAATGTTGATCTTTGGTAAGCTATATGTATGCCAAATTTTGTCACATGAAGATGCCTTGAAGGGGAGGGAGGATTGAGAAACCTAAAGGGAATAACCCTACTTAACTGAATAATCAACAAGGCCCCACCCTCTAGAGTCTAACTCCTCGAGATTTTTAGGTGCACAAACATACAATTTCCATTCCAATGAGGCTACCAAATGAGTCAAGTGTAAAGGAGGAACCCCAAAATTCCATTCTCTCCATATTCCTGTAGATTTGTCCCATGAAGAAATATCATACAGGTTTTTTTTCTCTTGTCTATCCAACCACTACCATAAAGGAATGAGGTCACGAGAATCCACTAATGGCTAGTGACCCATAATGATATCCTGCTAGAGATTAATGGTTTTCTCGTTTCCTGGTATCCAGGTCAATTGATTCCTAATCACAAGAATGGAAAATTTAATAAGATTCCAAATAGGTGACCCACCTTGCACATGAGGAATGTTATCTAGGCATTGTTTTATTTCCCTTGAAAACTATTTTTTATGTTGAACATTTTTCCACAAGTCATATTTTCCCGTCACAAACCTCTAGAGAAGTTTTGTACCCATTTCTTTATCCATCGGTGTTGGATCCTTGATGCCAAGTGTTGGAAAAAATATTGAAATTTTGGCTTTCGGTAGCTTAGGAGGAAAAAATTTATAGCGTTAGCTACCAAAAGTGCAAACTTTCGGTAGTTTAAATCTCAGATTTCATACGCCCTTAGCTACCAAAAGTGCAGGTGAGAAAAACGACCATCTATCTATCATGCGCATCACTGAATGTTCTATACCTGTCATCTTCATTCAAATAACGCCAAGATCAACTCCAAAGAATGGGTTACTTACTTGTTTTCAATCGCTGTGGTTGGTTTAACATTTCTTTTAATCGAATGGTAACACTGATTGCGCCCCATCCTCATGATCTGAAGTGCCACAGCAGTGTAACAGTCACAAGCCAACTCACGCAAAAATCCAAGGAGAGAATCTACGGGTGCACCGGGGCCAAACATCTATGATATGACACCATTCAGACGATACCAAGCGTTCAAGTGCCACACATCAAGCCACATGGAGGAAGAGCTCACGAGGAGGCACAAAAAGAATGCAATACGCGGCAAGAAAATCGCTAGAAGGGTTTTACATAAATGCCACGTCACTTTTTTGGGATTTTGACCATTGGAAGAATGTTAATAAGCCACTCCTGCTTTCCCCCAAAGCTCGAAGGCCCGAAATCGGGGTTCCAGCCTCACACCAAGACACACAACGAAGAACCCATTGACATAAGGCAGCGCTATTCTCTATCAAACACCTAGGCAAACTCGAGACGAATAGTAGTTACCATTTAAAAATCTTGTTTCAGGATTTTCGGTAGCTTATGGCACTTTGAAATCGCGTTGTTAGCTGCCGAAAGCCAGGATTTTCGATAGCTAAAGCACCCCTGTTTTAAGCCTGTTAACTACCGAAATCTCAGGTTTTTCTAGTGATAAACTGCCTTAGAAAAACTCAATTTTCTCAGTCGTGGAGAGGTCGTTTTACATGCTCAAATAGTTGATTGACATCTAGAGGTCATAAGATTTCCAATCGTACTTTCAGATCTGCATTTGGAGCTCAGTAAGGCAGCCAAAAGTGCCCTGAAAGACAGTGCTGCGTTTTTTGTGCAAACATGGCCCAGAAATGTAGGAATGCGCCCAAATTTCAGTTAGATAACTGCCTGACCGTTTTTTAAGACTCACAGTTCATTGTGGTCGAATATCTACTGATTTTTACCTAAGCAAAGGTCGATTTAATTGTGTAAATGCTCATCAAGAGCTCAAACCTAATTTTTAGGATTTCGGTTGCACTTTCCATATTTTAGGGTTTGAGTCATGAGACACTTGTCTTCTTTTCGAAACAATTTGTTTTCAATTATTCGAAAGGGGGTAGGGATCTATATTATTGTATATTCTTGAGGAAGAAAGCGAGGGGGGGAAATAGCCTGAGATCCTTTTGGAGGGGGGGGGAATAGCCTGAGAGCCTTTTTGAAGCTGGGTTTGTAATGCATTTATTTTCAGCAAATATAGAACAGAATGCTAGGAGATTCTATACCTTGTCACTGTGTAATTTTGTTTTTCCTGTATTGTTTTATCTGGTTTACATTCAATCTTTCTTCCTTCTTTTAGATATTTAACTTGTAATGGCTCTAATTCAGTAATACCTCTATTATAGTCATTTATTGGGCAGCCTGTTAGGTTCATCTTTTCCTCTGTTTATGCTGTGAGCAAAACAAGACCTGTAGCTTGATTGTTTCTGCCTAGATTATAAGCTATATATATGCATGTTTGTCTTTCGAAGTTATTTGTCATTCCTCTGTTGAAATGAAGATTAGACTTATCATAATTAGATACCTAGATCTTTGTTTCAGTCTCCTTCATCCCCTATATTCTATCCATCTTTCTTATTTCAATTAAATTAGGCAAACGAGGTCATGCCTCTTCATTTCTGATATATAAGTGATTGAAAGGCATGTTTCAGACCTAGTTCTAGAAGCCTCCTATGACTTATCAATCTACAAATTATTATTTCATTTAAAATGTGCTAAGGCTTGGCTCTATTACAACTTAGAGTCAACTCTTGCGACAACACCAAGTCCTCCATGAGATTTAGGCACCCAGATGATGGACCAATTATCCAAATGAAATCTTCTAGAGTTGTATTTTCCTCCTTGCTAGAGAAATCATCTTAAATCTTAAGCCCAAGTTAGCTTGACACTTGCTAGAGCTAACATAGAAAAAATTTGAAAAATGGTATCCCTGAGAGAACCGCTTTAATAAGAGCTAGCCTTCCTACTAGATTTAACCATTGCCCCCCTTCCTTTGGTCAAATTTGGATTTACTTTAGCTAGAACTTGATGCCAATTTGAGAATTAGAGGATTTCATGATGATAAGCATTCCAAGGTACCTAAAATAATGCCACTCTTCATGAAATGAAAACATAAGGATTCTAGAGAGAATAAGTAATGTACCTCTAGTAACATTCCAAGCAAAAAAACAGCTTTTGTTATTGTTAACTAACCCTCCTGAATCCCTAATAATTAGATCTAGAACTACCTTAAATATGGTCGTTGTGATTGAAGAAGCTTCTCCAAGAAGGAGGGTATCATTCGCAAATTGAGAATGATTATTGCTTCTCACCCCCAAACCACTCTAATTCCTGGTAAAGAACCACTTCTCCTCTCAGCTTCAATCTTCCTACTCAAGGCTTCATCCACGATGATATACAAGACATGGGACAACAAAAAACCTTGTTGAATCCCTCTACCATATTTAAATAATTTGGAAGGTCTTCCATTTACCAGAGGGGTTATCCATGGATTGCATATGCAAGATGAGATCCAACGAATAAATGTAGCATATATTCCAAACTTATGCAAGACATCAAAGAGAAAGGAATGGCGAATCTGATCAAAGATATTAGCCATATCTATCTTAATAATCATACCTTTGTCTCCTTGGAGTGTGTTGGAATGGATCACTTCTTGAACCATGATTATGTTGTCCATAATTTGGCGTTTTTGCACAAATCCACCATGGTTTTATGATATAATCCTGGGCAAGATCATCTTTAGCCTATTTGCTATAATTTTGGTCATAATCTTATATGAAACATTGCATAGTGAAATTAGTTGGAACCCTGCAAAGGTGGATGGATTGACTTTCTTGGGGATTAGGGCAAAAGAAAGGTTGAATTAGTGCCCCCTCCCATCCTAGATGTTCAATGAACTTATTGCAACATTTTGATTACATCAAATTTGATTATGTTCCAACAGAGCCCATAGAAGTGTATGGTAAACCCATTTGAACTTGGAGCTTTATGAGGGCCTAGTTTCTAAATTGCTTGTTCTACTTATGTTGTAGTAATTACTTGGGAGATATTGATGTTTTCCTCTTGAGACAGTCTTCATAACTTTAAGCTCTTGCTCCCATATGGGAACAATCTTCATAGCTTTAAGCTCTTGCTCCCAGATGTGAACATGAGAGCCAACCACCTAGAAGCTCAAAGTTTTAGAAATGAGATTAAAAAACATAATGATGATGCAAACACGAAGGGTTGAACTTAAAAGGAAGAGGGCCAAAGTCAGAGGCTTTATAAAAGAGTATGGAGATGGGTCTATGATTAGATGTTGCCCAAGGGAGAATATTAGAGGAAAGAGCATAATTGCTTTCTAAGAATGAACATTGCACCAGAAAACGATCAAGCTCTGCTACAATATGCCCAGGGCCCGTCCTCTTATTTGTCCAAGTGAATTTTCCTTTAGATGGTTTTACATCAGCCAAATTCTATAAAGACATCAGATCCTCCATAGTTTACCTACTAGGATCACAAACAATGTTGCCCCCCTTTTTTCTTTTTGGCTTAAAGTGGCGTTGAAATCTCAAACTATTACACATCGCTCCCAAAGATCCGAATTCCTCAAATCTGACAACAAATTCCATCGCTTAATTTTTTCATGATACACCACAGACATATAAACATTTGTTATTGTTATCATCTCCCTTGTATGGATATGTGTGAATCTGGTTAGGAACAGATGTTAAAAATCTCGACTTTAATTCAATTGAAGAAGTGTATTATTCCATACTATGCAAAGACCCCTAGAGGTGCCCCAAGAGCTCATTGCTTGTCCATCACTATGTTTCCAATATTTCATACCTTGCTTAATGGCCTCATCGACCTCTAGTTTCATCTACTTGAGCAAGAGGGTGGTAGGTTTTCCATATTTAATTAACTCCTAATTAATTCGACCCTAGCTACATTTATGATTCCCCTACAATTCCAGGAGATTAACTTCATCATTTATGTGGTGTTTTTGGTAGCCCCCCCCCCCCCCATAAGAGGGTTTGATCCACTTGGATTCTTTGTGCTTCTAGTTCTCTTACCAATCATCTTGTCTATTGTGTACTGTGTACCCGATTCTATCTCTCTCTTTTTCAGTTATTTGTTCTCTTACTTATTATGTGACATTCTTTTGACCTTCCTAGTTGATTTGGCTTCAATTGGTTCCTGAGCAATGCCTTCTTATTTCCCATCTCCATCAATAGGTTGAGGGTCATGATGCCTAGCCCTGGTCCATGGTCTATATTTTCCTCATGATTTAATAGATGACTTGCATTTCCAAGATTTGGATACAATTTAGGGTTTTCTTCCATTATTGGCATTTCAAAGGAATTCCATGCATTGAAATTTGGTTATACTAACATTTGGGTGATTGGAACATTTTCACCTTGAGATAAAGCTTCAAACTTGTTTCTGTTGGGATTGACCTCCATGTTCTTTCCATCTACCGTTGAACTCCTTTCACTGTTATTCCTTGCTACTTTAGATGGACTTGGCCAACAAGGGTTTCCAGAACAATGTCTTGCTACATCAGGCTCTAAGTTTGCATCAAGAGGGGAAACATGCTTGACTTGATTATGGTTTTTAACTTGCTTGATGATGGGTCTCTTCTTCTTCGTTGGTTTCTACTAATCTTTTTTTTCTGAGATTCTTGCTATGGTGGAGCATTTTTAAGACATTTTTTTTGCAAAGCCTCCATACTCATGGCACTCTTTGCATTTAAATGGAAGTTGTTCATAATAAATTGGTTGAATGTGCTTCAAGTTATCTATGGTTAGTTGAATGGCTTATGGTAGGCCTTTCACAAGATCTACTTCAACATAGAGTTTGGCACACACAAGCATTCCATCTTTTGGCTCAAATTTGTCTATATATTTACCTATTGTATTGCCAATATTCTCATAATGTCCTCATTTAAGTAGTGAAGCAGGAGATGTGACAAATGACTCTATATTGGAACAATAGAAGGGATATCATTTTCTAGGTTAGAATATGGAGTCCATCTGTTAAGGTACATTCCTCTTGATCCTATAAAGTAAAGACCACTTCTAAAAATAAGATCTCGATCTTCCTTGTTTTCGAAAACAAAAGTGTAAAACCCTTTATTGCAAATGAAATGGGAGACTTGCCCCTTGATTAAAGGATGTCGATTTTTATCAACCTAGATGATCATCACTCCTGGACAGGGCTAGAGTCCAATGAATTATCAAACAAGGCATTTAGTGGTTGGTTTCAGAGCCGCACCATGGGATTGAGAATAATGCACAAGGATATCATGGATTTCATCCAATTTTTTTCAAAAGGCTGGAAGGTTGGGATTCATTAGATTCTCCATTAAAGGATATAAGGGCACAAAAGGGTTCAATCATAGAGATGGGGGGAAGAGGGGGTCACTCCTACCCGTGGTTGAATCCATAATGAGAACCATAATACCCAAAGTGTTAGGGTTTCAGAGATCAACACATTTGTTCAATTATACCTTCAACTTGGCAACAAATTTGAAAACAAAGAACTAACAAATTTTTAGAAATTGTCTTATATTTCACATATCTCTTTCCCCTATGTTGAAGTGGGTTTTTTACCATATTAATGCATATCCCCCCCCCCCTTCTCCGCATAATATAATTGTTGATGTTTTGGTAGCTACGAGAGGTATTAACCTCCATGTGTAACCTTTGACTTAGAATAGAATATTCTGGAAGCAAGTGAACCATTAAACAGATGTGTGGAAACCCTAGAAGATAAGTCGGCTAACATAATAAATAATATTAGAATATTATCTTCCAGAAATACAAGTCGGCTCCACAGGAAAAAGATAAACAAAAAATATAATTACCAGAAAGTCAGGTCGGGCCAACTAGAAAAGTCAATGGACAATTTAATATAAATAGAGGACGTTTTAGTTCATTTGGATACCCAATTAGTGTGCAAGTCTTGTGGAGAGCTGCAATTGCAGTTGCAAATACAAATGCAAGGAGGAATAAGGGCATATGGTCATCTCTTGGTCTTTGTCTCTCTCTAGCGTTATCAAGGGATATTCTTGGTGATTCTCTTGGCAATATTCTTAGTGATTATCTTGGTGATATTATTGATGATTCTCTTAGTGACATTCTTGGTGATATTCTTGTTAAGTATGGCACAAATTTGAGAGAGTAGTGCAACTGCAACTGTTGCAGTTGTGTATGGTACTTGTTTTGTGGATATGGAGACTCTCTCTCTTATGTGCTACCCTTGGAGAAGGAGCGCTCTACTTGTCTTGAGTTGTTGCAGTTAGCAGCTAGGGTTTATATGTTGGTTCTGGAGTAGGCTTGCCAGAATTATTCTAAGTAAATGTTAGGGTGATCGGGGGTGGACTTGTGCCTATGGTTGGGTGACAATGATGTGACATTGTCTATGATTAAATGAGCATACCAAAAATTTTAACATGGTATAAGAGTTGGTTTCTTCGTAACAGTCTAACCGCTGGAAGGAAGATCCTCAGTTTCCCCCATTGTCAAGATCATTGAGCACGTACTGATCTCACTAAGAAGGTCACCTAAGTAGGGTGCATCTCTTCCTCGAATCAGATCTGCAAATTTCTGAAGTTGAGAAATTAGGGTTTCCTCATAAAACCCTAGGTCTGCAGTACTAGCTGCAGTTGCAATGTCAGTTCCTTTTGTTCGGTATGTGTTATATTCTTTGCACGAGTTGTAGTGATTGAGCATTGCGCCGGGCACGTAGGGGGGTTAGAGTGGGGCCTGCTAGGCCCCCCTTGGGGGGTGCAAGGGCAAATCCCCCGAGAAAAAAAAATTCTGCCTCGAAAAACATGTCACATATTTAGGTGTTTTTTCGGCACATGGTTTCTTTGCCGATGGTTTTCTATTTCCGATTAAGGAATTAGGGTTGTTGACTAATCCATGTCACTGGGTTAGGGTTTTGGATGTCGTTGGCTCCTATATGTATATTGTATTGTAAACAATGTATCACTATGAATGAATATAAAATATGTTGGTTTTCCCGATTTGGGTTTCCAGGGGAAAAATCTCTGTGTAATGTTTGTATTTGCCATTGTATCTTTTTTGTTCTTTTACTGAAAATCTGTATGTAGTAAATATTGTACAAGGTTAAAATCTACACCTTTGTGCCAGTTCCTTCATGCCAATTGCAGCACTAGTTGCAGTGCTAGTTGCAGCACCAGTTGTAGTGCCAGTTGCAACACCAGTTGCAATGCTTGCACTAGTTGCAGTACCAGTTGCAGTGAAAGTCTTTGTGAAGTTGTGGGACTATTTTTTGGTTGTCCTAGTGCGCCTTACCCTAGCGCATCTCTAGCTACCTTTAGATTACAAGTTGGAGCACCTTTGGAGTTTTAAGGTTCATCATTTGCTTGTCGCTGCTGTCGGATGGTGCCACTGTCTGTCGATGTTGTCGGAGGTATGTACTTATATATTTAAACTATATCACTAATTTGAGTGTGATTGCAGTAGAAGGGATCTCTTGTCCAAGCAACAATCATATATCCAGAGGGATCTCAGATCCATCACATTAAGAGGAACAACACACTCCAGGTTTTATTGTTTTCATATGCCCCTAACTGTTATGGCATTATTATGATCTTAGGAGCATCTAGTTGTATTTTGATCTATTGAAGTTTTGATTATCACACTAACCTCTGTTCAAAGTTAAAATTCGAAACTAACTTTAGTCAAAGTATTAGATTGATTAAGGTTGAGATTTTAGAGTTTATTTGCATTATATTCTCTAACTCATACTTCTATTAAGAAAGCATATTGTCTTAAGTACAGGGGACAAGTTGAAGAGAAGACTTGTCATCTTAAGTGAAGAAGAGTCGGAAAAAAATCAACAACACTCGTTCTTGAAGATAAGACTCGAGGTTCCAGGTCGCGGGTAATAACTCTAAGGGAAGCTATAGTGACAGTTGCAAGAGACAACATATTAGGTGGTCTCTAGTTTGAGACATGGAGTAGACTATCCAGATAAGAAGTTGTATACACGACCGTATACATCCTTGTATCAAAGAAGAAAAAGACGAAGAAGGGTACTTTTGTGAGATACAAAGTATCTCATATGGAGATTGATTATAAGGAGCAAAAGGCTCCAAAGATGACCGATCAAATTTCTCTAGTGCAGTTGATCACTCTTCGAATCATCAGGAAGAGTTAGTAGAACCAGAAGGGCCTACCCAAAATCATTACAGTAACCAGGAAGAGACCATCATGGTGTCGTGACTACTTTGCAGGATACAAAGCCATATAGCATTGACGAGCCATATCATGAGAAGAATATGGCTCCACTAGTGGTGAGGCAGGAGGCCCCACCAAGTACCAACTCAGAGGGAGATAGAGTTCAAAGGAAGTCATCCCTCACGATCCAGTAAGGAGGAGTAGCCTCCCTAGGACCATTCATAGGAGACTTTAGAAGAAATCATCACATACAGAGGGAGTAGATGGATCTAGAGATTACAGAGACTCAAAGTGAGCTTGATCTAAGAAAGAGTCAGTGGTTTACAGACTTTCATTTAGAAAGTATTCCTCCTCATATTCAGATGGGAGAGAGAGACATCTTCCAAGACCGACAGATAGGTACCACGAGTTGAGGAGGCTAGGTCGAAGCTTCAAAGGCTTCGAGGAGATATGATACCTCTCGAGAAGTTTCCCTATTTTCAGTGTCAAAGGAAGAAGCTAGTTAGAAGGATTGAAATATGGATCTTTTGCCTTGAGACCAGAAGGGAAGTCACCATTGACTTCCAAATTGATCTATAAGATCAAACATGTTGTTGATGGCATCATGGGGATGTACAAATGTTGGTTTGTGTCCATAGGATTCTCCCATCAAGAGGGAGAAGACTATGACAAGACACTTGCTTCATAAGTTAGAAGAAGTATACATATAGCAACCATAAGATACATAAGAAGGAGTCTCATGTCCGCAAATTGAAGAAGGCTTTGTACATTCCTAAGAAGGCACCCAGGGCATGATATGCCAGATCAAACAGTTTCCTGGTGAGCTTGGGATTTACCAAGAATATGTGGCAACATGTTCAACTTATGGCGAAACAACGTGGCTTCAAAAGTTGATTACAAGATTGTTTGATCTTGAGTTGGAGGCGACCTATATCTTTTGTGACAACTAGAGTTGCATGAAGTCATTAGAGAACCCCATCATCTATGATAGGTCGAAGCATATGGAGATTATATATTACTATATCAAGGATATGGTGTAGAAGGGAGAAGTGAGGCTCCAGTTTCGTGACTACATAGGATCAGGTTGCAGACGAGTTTACCAAGTTGTTGTCAAGGATGAAGTTTGAGTACTTCAGGGACAAGCTTGGTGTGGTACCTCTTTAGAGAGAGTTTTCTCATCTAGCATGAAAAAGGGTTGGCACCGAGACAAGTGGAACTCATCCAACATGAAAAAGGGTTGGCACTAAGACAAGTGGAACTCATCCAACATGAAAAAGGGTTGGCACTGAGTGTTCACTTCCAGCATGAAAAAGGGCTAGCACTAAGACAGGTAGAACTCATCCAGCATGAAAAAGGGCTGGCATTGAGTGTTCTCATCCAACGTGAAAAAGGGTTGGCACTGAGATAGGTGGAAATCATCCAACATGAAGAAGGGTTGGCACCGAGTGTTCTCATCTAGCATGAAAAATGGTTGGCACTGAGACAGGTAGAACTCATCCAACATGAAAAAGGGATGACATTGAGTGTTCTCATCCAGCATGAAAAAGGGTTGGCAATGAGAACAAATGGAAAAATCTCATCCAGCATGAAAAAGGGCTAGCACTGAGCCCGGTGGATCTCATCCATAATGAAAAAAGGGTTGGCACTAAGACCAAGGGTGCACATGATCAGGTATTGATGCATTGCAGGGTAGTGGATGTTTTGGGGACATGTTGTAGCTATTGATAGCTACCCACATACCTTGGATGCATGGGGTGAAGTCATGTTTCACTATAGATATCCTATGTGGATATGGTGATGCTACCTGTAGACTGGTCTGCAAGACCATGTGATTCTTGCCCATACCATGTGAGATGGATGGATGTGTTTGAAGCCACTACCTGAAGAACATCTTAGTTAATACCTCCCTAGCTAAGAGGGAGTGTTGATGTTTTGGTAGCTACGAGAGGTACTAACCTCCACGTGTAACCTTTGACTTAGAATAGAATATTCTGGAAGCAAGTGAACCATTAAACAAATGTGTGGAAACCCTAGAAGACAAGTCAGCTAGTAGAATAAATAATATTAGAATATTATCTTCCATAAATACAAGTCGGCTCCAAAGGAAAAAGATAAACATAAAATATAGTTACCAGAAAGTCAGGTTGGCCCAGCCAGAAAAATCACTGGACAATTTAATATAAATAGAGGACGTTTTAGCTCATTTGGATACCCAATTAGTGCACAAGTATTGTGGAGAGCTGCAGTTGCAGCTGCAACTGCAATTGTAAGGAGGAATAAGGGCATATGGTCATCTCTTGGTCTTTGTCTCTCTCTAGCACTATCAAGTGATATTCTTGGTGATTCTCTTGGTGATTCTTTTGGTGATATTCTTGGTGATTCTCTTGGTGACATTCTTGGTGATACTCTTGGTGATATTCTTGCTAAGTATGGCACAAGTTTGAGAGAGTATTGCAGTTGCAATTGTTGCAGTTGTGTATTGTATTTGTTTTGTGGATATGGAGACTCCCTCTCTTGTGCGCTACCCTTGGAGAAGGAGCACTCTACTTGTCTTGAGTTGTTTTTGTAGTTAGCAACTAGGGTTTATCTGTTGGTTCTGGTGTAGGCTTGCCGAAATTATTCTAAGTAAAAGTTAGGGTGATTGAGGGTGGTCTTGTGCCTATGGTTGGGTGACAATGATGTGACATTGTCTATAGTTAAATGAGCATACCAAATATTTTAACAATAATTTGGATGGAAGGTGGCTCAACTGTGAACCACAATAATGGTTGATACCCCTGAGAGACTCAATAGGATTTGTACTTGTGACCTGTGACCTCCCTATCAACAATGTGTCTTGAGTGAATGGTTCAATTGATCGAGCATATCTTTGGAGATTTATATATAGACAAACACACTAATGAAACATTGCAGTCCTTTATTATTTCTAACTAGGGAGAGGTTGTTGTTATAAGTCATCATGCTATTACAAAATCAAATTTTGGTTGCATCAATAAAAACAATGTTCCGACAACAAGCATTTCAAGGGTAGAGCATGCCCACTCAGGTTTGAACTTGGGTTGTCATGGCAATAACTGCTCCAAGTTTCACTATACTACAACTCTTTAGTAATATTTGTCATGCATTAGATATATAATATTTGCTATGGTTTGAATGTTAGTAAATATTTTTCTTGAATAATTGTTGCCACATGGGTGCTAGTTTGGACAAAGGTCATCTAGACGTCCCCCAAACCATCGATAGAGATATCCATAACCTCCTTTTGTTTTGGTAAGAAATGTATGAAGGATTTCCCTTCCAATGAGTGGAAATTTCAAGAATTGCCTCTTAATGCCAATTGATAAATTTCACCTCTACCTCAAGGTTCCTCTAATCTATTTCTTGTAAAATTTTATCCTTTGGGGATGAAATCTGAAATATAAATTAAAAGGGTATATTCATTCACTTTCGTCTAGCCAAATACTCAAGGCAACCCAAAAAAATAACCATAGATCAATTGTACTTCAAGTGAAATGTTTTTCCAACCCTCGTGGCACGAATCCCAATCTATAACATATTTGGAAATTACTTAATTATAACATATTTATTATAGCAACAAATATGCCCACTTAGCTTCTATATGTTTGTCAAATCACTCAACAAAATAAGTTGGTTGTTCATAATAATTTTGCATACCAAACAACCATAGAATACAAGTTGAAAATTAGATATGCAAGTACATAGAGTTTGGACAATAAAGCATGCTTCATATATACACGAGAATGATGTTACAAGTGTGTACCAACAACTTTTCTCAAGATGGTACAAGTTATTCCTTCAAGATTATCACAAGCTAGGGCTCTCCTACACTCTCTAAACCTTAGCTAGGGCAACCACAACAAGCTAACATCACACCAATTATCAAACCTTAGCCACCAACTCCTCCTAGTCAGGAATTGGTCCCAACCAAAGGTAGTTACTCTATCAAAGATCCATAGTGAGCTAGCATACATGCCGACAAGTCCTCTTTGGCACCACACAAGTTTAAAAGAGAAAATATTATTGTCTTCCACTAACTTCTCCATGTCCATCACCGTAAGTAGTCCTGAGATTTCTAATGCCACATACCCCAAGTCTCCCTATCTTTCAAGTAAAAGTGCTCCCTTGGATCCTCTGGGGTCTCCCAAACCTTATCTCCCCTTGTCTTCTTAGAGAAAACCCCAACCCTAACACCTTCCTTGCATCAACACAAGAACCGTAGCACACTAGATAAGAGTGCAAAGGACAATGGATAATAGCTACATATTTAAGATACAAGTACATTCAAGTTCACATCTCTCAGATGCGATGTGAATGGTCATATGTGGTGATGATAAAACAAAAGACTCTCTCCTCTCTCTATATAAAATAGGTGAGGGAGGCCAATAGTTGTAAATTGGACGAGGTCCACAACCAACTAACTTAAACAACCTAACTAATCACTAGATAGGTATAGATGTGAAGCGCTCTAGCTCCTAGGTGACACATGTCAAGCTTCAAGGTAGGCATGTCCACTAAGCAAGGGTCCCAAGGTGAGCACTCCACAAGACAAGGTCCAACACTCTCCTCTGGAGGTCTCTAGTGCTCCAATGCTACCTCCTAATCTGTGCAGTCCTCCAAGTCCACCACACCTCCATGCATGCAACCAAGTGATCCCATGCTACCTAGAGCTTAACACCTTTCTTATAAATGTATCGATGCTTCTCTTTCAAATATGTTTTCCTCCCAAGCAAGCAAACAAGACCTCCATGTTTTCCTCTTGAAGAATGACACCATGTCACATAGGATTCCGACCACCTAAGGAAGTGCACCACACAAGCATCAAGTCAAGGTATAACAATCCATGAGTAAGCTATCTCTAATGTGTATGTCCATTAAGATACAACCAAAGGTAGGCATCACATCATGCACTCCAAGCATGTTGTAAACACTTTCAAAGTAACCCCAAAAGCTGACAACGAGAACTTCCCCTGAATCCTCAAGTCCTCGGGGATGGGAAGCACATGGATGCATCCCCATGAGTTGAGATGAATTCCCATCAACATTTCTTTAGTATAATCACTCAAATGAAAACAAACTTCGATTAAACCTTTTAGTGTATTGAAGCAATGAGTACACTGTTATATTTTGTGGGCCCTTTCTAACATATAATTGTTTTCTATGTGAGTTATTACAAGCTATTACTACTATTTGTGGGTCCCTCCCTCATCTGCGTGGCATGCTAATTGTGTGTGCATGTGTGAACAAAGTTGGATATGCCATGTTTGGCATCTTGAAATTCTTTTTGCAACTTTAAAATTCCTTATTGTTCCATGCTTACTATCCCACATTAGTTGTGAGGACTGATCCCGGTTGTATAAAGGCCCCAATACGTGATGATGCTTATGCCAATGAGGGGTTATGAAATAGTATTGACCCTTCTACTAACACAACACTTGATTGGTTATGGGTTGATATGCTTACTTATGTGCATGTGTATGATATGCTGGGTATAGGGTCTCGAAATTGTTGATATGACCATGAAATCCTCTTTGTTTTGGTAGAAAACATCTAAGAAATGTTCCTTTCCATACTGAGACTCCCTAAATCCTTAAACTGTTATGGGTGGGAAACGAATGGATGCATTCTTGAGGAGTTGAGATGAATCCTTGTGCAACATTGCTTTATAGTCGTTCAAATAAAAATTTCATTGACTTTAATTTTGTAAATGTGGGCAACTGCATGTACAATGTTATTTTTTTGGGCCTCTCTTGCTTATAGTTGTTATTTGTGTGAGGCATTGCAAGCTATTACTACTATTTGGGCTCCTCCCTCCTCTCGATGCTTCACTTGTTGTGTGCATGTGAATATTAAAGTTAGATACACCACGAACGATGTCTTGAAATTGTTTCTATGACTATAAAATCCCCTATCCCTCCATGATTGTTATCCCACATTAGCAAGAATTGGTTTTCCACAGTGTAAAGACTCTAATATATTGTGATGCTTGTGTGAGCTATTACACATGGATTGATCCAAGATAATTTAAAGGCCTTAACATGTCAGGATGCTTATATGATGTTACAATTTGTGAGTCCTTTATCTATGTGACTTATCACAAGCTATTACTACTATTTGTGGGCCCCTCTATCCTCAGTGTGACATGTCCATTGCATGTGCATATGTTATACCACATTCGCAAGAATTGGTTTTCCACAGTGTAAAGACTCTAATATATCGTGATGCTTGTGTGAGCTATTACACATGGATTGATCCACGATAATTTAAAGGCCTCAACATGTCACGATGCTTATATGATGTTACAATTTGTGAGTCCTCATTTGTGTATAGTTGTTATCTATGGGACGTATCACAAGCTATTACTACTATTTGTGGGCCCCTTTGTCCTCTGTGTGACATGTCCATTGCGTGTGCATATGTGTGAACAATAAAGTCGGATATGCCGTGAAAGTCGTCTTATAAATGTTTTTGCAATTATAAAATCCCTTATCCCCCCATGCTTGCTATCACACATAATTTGTAAGGATTGATCTACAACAATATAAATGCCCTAAATGTGACAATGCTTATGCCAATGAGAGAATATGCAATAGTAGTGCCCTATTACTAACACAATACTTGATTGGTCATGAAGTTGATATGATTTTCTACTTAGCCTTTTCCTTGTATGTCTATGCGTGTGAATAATAAAGTGAGATACACCATGAATGACATCTTAGAATTGTTACAATGACTATAAAATCCCGTTTTTTTTGGTAAGAAACGTCTACGAGATATTCCTTTCCAAATCGATAGTTCTCTATAATCCCTGAGTCCAAAAGCATAGATGCATTCCCAAGGGGTTCCTCCCTTCTCTTTGTGCCCTGTCTGTTGTGTGCATGAATGTGTGTGTCAACCAAAAAGTTAGGTACGCCATGAATGACGTCCTATAAGTGTTTCCATGAGTATAAAATCCCCCATCCCTCAAATATTTCCATCTCACATTAGTTATGAGGATTGATTTGTGACAACATAAAGGCTCCAATTTGCCATGATGGTTATGTGAGGTGTTATGCATGAATTGATCTATGTTTGTATAGAGCTCTAATATCGTATGATGTTTATATGATGTTATATGTTGTGGGCCCTCTCTCACATATAATTGTTATCTATGTGAGGTACCACAAGCTTTTACCACTATTTATGGGCCCCTCCCACTTTTGTATGCCACGTCCATTGTGTGCATGTGATAATAGTGGCCCTATTAGTAACAAAATGCTTGATGTGTTATAAACCTTCACCCCCTTGCAACACACACATGTAGAAACCTTTACTCCCCACAACACACACATGTTGAAACTTTCACCCCTCATGCATGCACACACACAAAGGTGGGGGTCAAAGGATTGTGTGTGCATGTTTATAGAAGGGTGAGCCACACACACACTCAAACCTCCACCCCTCAGAAAGGTGGGTGGTGTGAGGGTGAAGGTTTGTGTGTGTGTGTGTGTGTGTGTGTGTTTTGGAGGGTAGAACCTTCATTCCTTCACAACCCACCCTTCCACGGGGTGAAGGTTTGTGTATGTGTGTGTGTTGCACCCTTGTAGGGTGAATATTTGTGTGTGTGTGTGGGTTGCACCCTCACATGGTGAAGACACACACATGTGTGTTAAGCCCTCATATGGGTGAAGGTTTCTTTTTTTTTGGTGCACATACTCCACCCTCATGGGGTTTAAAGGTGCATGTCTATGTGTGCGTGCACGTGTTCGCGTACCCCCCTCCCTTCGCTTCCTGGGAAGATGCAACGCACACACACAAACCTTCACTATGCAGGAGGGTGGGTGGCAAGGAACAAATGCTTGTTCATGCATGTGTTCTAAGAGGGTGGAATCTTCACCCCCCACCTCCCACACTTCATTGTATGTGTGTGTGTGTGTTGCACCTTCCTAGAGTGAAGGTCTATGGTTTTGTGTGTGTGTGTGTTGCACCCTCCCAAGGGTGAAGGCGCGCACGCGTGTGTGCCCCATCCTCCTAGGGGTTAAAGGTTTTTGTATGTGTGTTTGAATACAACCCTTACACCATAGGGGGTTAATGGTTTTTGTGTATGTACGTGTGCACTCCACCCTCACAGTGGCTAAAGGTTTGCTAGAACATACACACACACCAACACACACACATGAAAAAAAAACCTCCAGCCCCTCAAAGGGTGCAACACACACACACACACACACACACAAAGAAACCTTCATTCTTGTAGGAGGGTAGGTGTTGCGAGTGTGTAGGTTTTTAAGTGCGTGTTACTAGGAGGGTGGGTGGTGGGGTGGTAATGGTGTGCATGTGTGTGCTTTAAAGAAACACATATAAACTTTCACCTCCCGAGAGGGTACAAGATACGCATACACACATAAACCTTCACCCATATAGGAGGGGTGAGGGTGTGCATTTAAAGTGCACACAAACAAATCTTCATTTCCCTGGGATGGGAGAGGGTGTGTGCTCTAAAGTGCACATACATAAATCTTCACCCYTTGGGGGATGCAACACATAGATCAACCTTCACCCCTCGTGAGGGTGGATTGTGGGGAAGATGAAGGGTTCCATGTGTGGACAACTTGGGGGTGAGGGTGTGCATGTTTGTGCTTATTGGATTTGTGATACGTAGGGTGGATGGTAGGGGGAGAATGTTTGTGTGTGTGTGTCTATTAGAGGGTGGGATGTAGAGGTGGGTGAGCGAGTGCACATGTTCTAAGTATCATAGAGCCAATAAGCACACAAATGCACACCCTCAAACCCTGGGGGGGGTTAATGGTGGGGAGCAAGGATATACTTTGAATGTGTGTATGAAAAACTCTATGATACTTAGGGTGGGTGGTGGAGGGTGAAGGTTTGTGTGCATGTGTGTCTGGAAGGGTAGGGGGAGGGCGAATGTGTGCATGTGTGTGTTGTGATAAGGGTTTTTCTAGTCACTGTAATCATTATAAGAATCACACCCTCACTGCCCTAAAGGGTGAATGGTGGGGTGGACTTTATAGTGATTGTAATCATTTGACAATAAGCACACCCATGCACACCTTCACCCCTCCAAAGGGTGAGTGATAGGTGGTGCATGCCACCACCCACCCTCCATAACACACATACAAAACTTCAACCCCCCACTTATCTTGAGTATCAAGGCATTGCACATGCACATATTTAAAGCACACACATGCACATCCTCACCCTCCATCACTCACGAAGCTAACAACCACACATGCACACACTCTCCCTTGGGAGGGTGAGTGGCATGCACGTGTGTGACACATGCACACCACTCACCCACCTGAAACGGTGGGTAGTGTGACACAAGGTAGGGTGGGTGGCATCCCCTCCCAACTTTTTGAAAGGGTGAGTGGTGTGCATCGAGAGGGTGGGTGGTGTGACACAAGACCTTTGTGCCACACCACTCATGCTCCTCAGAGGGTGGGAGGGGACACCGCTCACCCTCCTTTGTATCACACCACTCACCTAGTTACGAGTGAGCGAGGTGTATGTGTCACACCTTCACGAACACACATGCATGGTACTCACCATATCACGAGTGAGGGTGTGCATACATGTTACTAGAAAATCCCCTATTCGAAATATATAATGTGCATATGTGTGTTAAGAATTGATTGATAGTGTGTCGAACACACATACACATTACTCAATCTCACTAGGTAAAAGTGTATATATGTATTACTATAACTTAAAAAAAATCCCGTATTCCATCCACATTTGATGGTTAAAATACCCCTAGGTCATCAAACTCAAAAATTGAATCAACATCGAAAAAATTACAAACACTTTTAATTTTGATATCCGAACTCGTTATTTTGAATTGTAAGTTAAACAAGACTATTTGTTGGTTTATTTGGCTTGACAGAAACAAGACTATCTTTGAGTTAGCGACCCCCTCCATTTAGAAGATAGTTTTCCTAGCTTTAGAAGCTGTGGGCAATCACAGGAAAAAGGAAAAAGATTATTTTCCTAGAATTTCAACCTTTGAAATTTCTGAAGATAAAGTCATTGGGTGGTTCGATGGGGTAGCGCAACAGAATGGAGAATAAACTGGGGCAGGTGGAGTGACAAAGATCAATGATAACACAACTTATAGATGGACTTTAAATTGTGGAAGAGGAACAAATACTAGGGCTGAACTCATGGGAGTTTGAGCCTCTCTAATCCTGGCTTCTAGGCTTTCAATTTCAGATCTTAATGTCTTGGGGGATTAAAAAATAGTCAATGATTGGCTCAATAGGAAAGGAGCACTACAGGTTGTTACTTTAGATTGTTGGAAGGATAGGATTAATGAACTTCTCAAATACTTCAGGAACATATCCTTTGCACATATTTATAGAGAAGAGAATCAAGAGGCAGACAACTTATCAAAACAGGCTCTAAAAAAACATCGAGGGAGCATAGCTTACAATCAATGGGAAGAAGGCTACCTACTCTTTTTTTAAAGATGTTTTAGTAGTCTACAATTTTTTTGGTAATTGTCCTTTTTGAACTTTGAGAAGACGATATTATTGTAAGGAATTTGGAAAATTTTGTGTAACCATGTTTTATGGATTAGGCCATGAAAACTAAAAGATCTCTTACTGTAATGTCTGTTATAAAAACATATTCTATTTATAAAAATATAATGTGAAATTTTATGTGGAAAACAAAAATAAGTTTAATTTGAAATTCCATTATTTTGAATAGTAAGTTTAATTTGAAATTCCATTATTTTGAATAGTAAGTTTAATTTGAAATTCCAACCATGAGGTTCCCACATACTCTACTCTGCTCGTGTTCTTTTGAGGAAAGCAGTGATTGCATGGGAAAGTATAAACCTCGTGTTCTTTTGAGGAAAGCAGTGATTGCATGGGAAAGTATAAATATTGGAAGCCTCTCGACTCCGCCCACCAAAACCACTTCATCCGACAAAAGTTATAAAATTAAGTACACGGATGTCAGGGCGGCTGTAAACGATGATGAAAGATTGTTGGTACACACCCGGATGAAACGCAGCTCCAGCCATTGACGATTCTTTGACGTAAAAATTACTCTGCGCACGGCAACAACAAGAACGAAACAAACACACAGAGATTATGGAGCCTTCAAAAAACCGTCGCCAGAATCTTGAAGCTTGGGAGGGAATCGACACGGACATAGATGAAACCCCAAGGTATGCTAATGCCACCGAACCGTAACTTCTAAAACCCTTGTGCAGAGTTTCTGATGCCCCGAAGCCCTAATTAAAAAAACCCTTGTACAGAGTTTCTCAATTTTGAACTATGGGGACGGGGTTTTGATAATCGCAGGCAGAAGAAGCCGAGGTTTCCCAAGGGCAAGAAGCAGAAAACAGGAAATGAGAGTGATGATGCTGAGAATGGAAGGGCGGAAGGTCCTGTTAAGCCTACGGATCCTCGCTTGGCCGCTACGAGACGTGCCGCTCGACGCAGGGACAGGGCCGAGGAGTTCCTGAATGCCCGGGATACCTCTGTCCTCGACGACATAGGCGAAGCCGAGGAGGAATACGAGGAGGTTCGTGGATGATTATGTTAATTTTTAACGTCCTTTAATACTTGGTCTTCAGGTTTCTTAGAATAAAAATGGAGAATCGAATTTTCTTCAGAGTTCAATAGAAAATTTGATTAGAAGATGTTAGGTTTTTAAGATTTTATGGTTGAACATATCGGTTATAAAGTTTCCCAGTTCATATTTATTCCCACTGGTCATATTGGCTATTAAATTGACAAACAACCTTAAGGCTTCAGATTTTATCTTTTACAGGTTATGAAGTAAAACCAGCAATTACCATCGCTTCTTGGAATTATTCAAAACTAACAGAATTAGTCATCAGATTTAGTATACATACATCGGAATATAACAGAGCTTACAATCCCAACCAATAACAGTAATCAGTAACAGCTCCATAAAAACTTCTCTATATCTTATTTTTATTTAGAACCCTTTTCTGCACTCCCACTATGTATCGGCACTACTTTTGTGGTTATTTGTTGGACATTAATAAAATTATCTTATAATATCCCATCTTATCTATCTTCCACATTTATCAATGTTTCACCAAGTTTCCCGGGGGACACTAGAATATGGAAATGTGCTTTGGGGACGTTTAGAGACACTCCCAAATTTTAGGAAATGTCACGGAAGTTTCCCGGGGGACACTAGAATATGGAAATGTGTTTTGGGGACGTTTAGAGACACTCCCAAATTTTAGGAAATGTCACGGAAAACGTTGGAGTTCCTTGTGAAGAATATTAATATAGTAAAATTTAAATATATAAGAAACCAGGATAAGTACAAACATGAACAATGAAAGTGGGGAATAAATATTCTCATCTGTTTAAAGGTTTTGATTTTTTTGTGTTTTTATTTATTTATTTTAAATTGACATTTTCTAAGGCCATTGGGCAAAAATTGTGCGAGGACAGCTAGGAGTCCCCGCAAAAGGGAAATGGCCCCTAGCATTTCCTTGAGTTTTCCCAAAAGAGGGACGTGGGGAAATGTCTCCCATTGAGTTTTCCTGTCTCAAAAACATGGGAAGTGCGGGGGATGTGCCCCCCACTCGAGGAAGCGTGTTCTCTTGTAACACTGATATATATACACAAGTGTTGCTTGCTCTAGTTGTCCCGGTAACTCGTGCTCATACATTATTTGTTTTGATTAAAAAAAGAGGGACTCGAGTCTCCTTGAGTTTCCCCAAAAGAGAGATGTGGGGAAATGTCTCCCATTGAGTTTCCCTGTCTCGAAAACATTGGAAGTACGGGGGATGTGCCCCCCACTCGAAGGAGCTTGAGCTTGTTTTCTTGTAACACTGATATA
Source organism: Picea mariana (assembly GCA_032191745.1). Classification (NCBI taxonomy): domain Eukaryota; kingdom Viridiplantae; phylum Streptophyta; class Pinopsida; order Pinales; family Pinaceae; genus Picea; species Picea mariana. The sequence continues at coordinate 46,058 of JASDQU010109037.1, read as the reverse complement.
TATGTATATGTATATGTATATGTATATGTATATGTATATGTATAT
>JASDQU010109037.1:34389-44510 GCA_032191745.1 Picea mariana | reverse complement strand
TATATATATATATATATATATATATATATATATATATATATATATATATATATATATATATATATATATATATATATATATATATATATATATATATATATATATATATATATATATAAGTGTTGCTTGCTCTAGTTGTCCTCATGACTTGTGCTCATACATTTTGTTTTGATTAAAAAAAGAGGGCCTTTCTTAGTAAACTAGGGATTTTATACCCAACATGTTAACATAAAGAGTTATAACTTCAAATATTTGCATATTGTGTGTTTGTGGAGCTATGGTCTAGCGAGTTGGAGGATGATCCAGGTTCAAAGCTCGATGTGCTTATTGCACTTGATAATGTGGTTGGACTAGTCTTTTTGAGGTGTGAAGTTGTGTTAATGTGTCAATTGTTAGGAAACACTGTGATAAATCAATATGATAACACAAGATTTAAGAAGAAGAAAATGATTTTATCAAATAACGGAAATAACACTTGCATCCAACCTTGGGTGGTGGTCCAGATAGACAACACTAACATACAACTGTAGAAATTCAAGGTATTATGAGGCTGCCAAAACAGGTCTGTCCTTGACCTGAAATTTGGCTCTAAGTTTCAATCTCCTTGACTGTCCTTTTCTGCTGTTTTAGGACAGCAAACTGTCAAGTAACTTTCCGCTCATAATTTTTATGGTTAAGTGCTCTTTTGAGGTGCCCTTGCAAGTGTTTTCATACCCCAATGTTAGCACATGCAATATACTCAAAACAAATAACATTCCTCTTGATCTTTACAACTCTAACAAGCTGATCTACAGTCTAAGCATGCATGAAATGAACACAAGTATTTTTGGTCAACATGACCCTGGATAAAACCCCCCCCGGGGAAAACCAGTTTGGAATGAAAGTATATATAATGATGATCTTAAGTAGTGAATACAACAAATAAGCTAATACAATGGAACCTGATACAATAGCAACTCCTCACGAGAAGCTTTGGAGTTCCAAGAAGTGAAATGCGCCCAAGCTTAGTGTGCCCTCTTCCCTTGTTTCTCTATCCACTGAAGTGATGCGCCCTCCTTCCTCCTTGGTCCAATGAAGAATCCCTTCCACACAAATGTGCTCTTGTGTGTCTCCTCCAACATGAGCCAAATAGATCTGAGATAGCACAAGTCCTTCTATTACCTGCTAGTGGTGCGCCCTCCTCCAAGCAATAACCAATACCAACAAATAATGAGGACCTAAGCATCCATGATCCCTCCATGAAAGATGGCGCCCAAGCTCTCCTCTTCCAATGCTTCCATTCTCATCCTCTTTCCCTTCTCCAAACTCTCTTGGTGAACATACAAGTGAATAAGCCTCTAAATGCCCTATGCGCCCTTCTTAAGGAATCATAAGGAAACCTAAAAGATGAATGGCTAGGATCACTCCAAGCCATCTCTAATCTATGGTTGAGATCTCTCCAAAAGAATCTCAACTCAAAACCCACTTTGGGTTAAGTTCCCTTAGTTTACTTTATGTCCCTCAATTCACCCACAAAGTGAATTAATAGTCACTTTAGGCTAAAATGACCAAATTTCACTTTTGACTTAAATCTCCTAAGTCAAAGTGAAATTAGACATAAAGTACAAAGTACAAGAGTGCCAACATCTCTCTCTTGTGGTTAGAGGCTCCAAACCACAAGGGAACCACTTCCCGAGGTACACCAAAACTCAACACTCTCTCTTACTGAGGAAAGTGTTTCTCACCAATCAATCTCATCCCAGCCGTGGACTTCCTTGCCTCCTGGCAAGGCCTAGGTTAGTATAGATGTACCCTATGTCTCTGATCTGCTCGACTTGTCCTGACATTGATTTGCTCAACCTGCCCTGACACTGATTTGTCGACCTTCCCTGATCTCTAGATGGAAGTCCATCTCCACCTACCTGAGATCACCTAGATCTTCGCATCTCACCAAAGATCTCTCCCTCAACATCTCACCAAAGGTCTCTAGGTCTTGGCATCTCACCAAGATCCTCTCCTTGGTCTCTCACCAAGAAGTCAGTATCCACAATCTCTCCAACCACGACCAACTTGTCTCGAATTTGTGTAAATCTGCCTAGGTATGATGGGATCGACTCGGAATCGAGCATCTGAATGCCCCTGAGCTTGTCTTGCAGAACCATCTTTTGGTTCTGGTCGGGAATCTGGTAAAGCTTGCACAATGAGGTCCATATCTCAAAGGCATAGTCTTTCCTAGTCAAATGGGGTATGATGTGGTCTCTCACCGCATCATTAATAGTCCTTTTCGCCTTGGTGTTTTTCTTCCTGAAATCTGCATCCAACAATGGTGAAGGAGCGGGTGCAGGAGGAATCACCACGGGAGCTTGAACTATATCCCATAGTTCAAGATCCTCCCAGACGAAAGTGATCCTGGTCTTCCAAGGGGACTAGTTGCTAGCTTCGTCTAGCCTATCCTCTGCTCGCATCTGGGACACCGACATGGCTGTCCACTAAAGCTCACACTGATGCTAAAACTGCACAAGAGTACTACCTCACTCCTGTCAACACATGTGTGAAAAGAGACAGTCAAACTACAACCTCACTCTCGATAACACAAGTGTGAAAAGAGGTTGTCCAACATAGCCTCACTCCTGTCCACGCAGGTGTGATAGCCTCACTCCTGTCAACACAGGGGTGAAAAGAGTCTGAAAACAAAAGTCCAAAACAGTCCTACAAGCTGTCCAAAAATCTGCTAACAAGCTGTCCCAAAACTGCCAACTGTATGCTCCCAAAAATCAACAAGTCCTTGCCACCAAGGGCTCTAATATCATGTAGAAATTCGAGGTACTACGAGGTTGGCAAAACAGGTCTGTCCTTGACCTAAAATTTGGCTCTAAGTTTCAATCTCCTTGACTGTCCTTTTCTGAGGTTTTAGGACAACAAACAGTCAATTAACTTTCTGCTCATAATTTTTATGGTTAAGTGTTCTTTTGAGGTGCCCTTGCAAGTGTTTTCATACCCCAATGTTAGCACATGCAATATACTCAAAACAAATAACACTCCTCTTGATCTTTACAACTCTAACAAGCTGATCTATACTCTAAGTATACATGAAATGAACACAAGTATTTTTGGTCAACATGACCCTGGATAAAACCCCCCCGGGGAAAACCAATTTGGAATGAAAGTATATATAATGATGATCTTAAGTAGTGAATACAACAAGTAAGCTAATACAATGGAACCTGATACAATAGTAATTCCTCACGAGAAGCTTTGGAGTTCCAAGAAGTGAAATGCGCCCAAGCTTAGTGCACCCTCTTCCCTTGTTGCTCTATCCACTGAAGTGATGCGCCCTCCTTCCTCCTTGGTCCAATGAAGAATCCCTTCCACACAAATGTGCTCTTGTGTGTCTCCTCCAACATGAGCGAAACAGATCTGAGATAGCAAAAGTCCTTCTATTACCTGCTAGTGGTGCGCCCTCCTCCAAGCAATAACCAATACCAACAAATAATGAGGACCTAAGCCTCCATGAGCCCTCCATGAAAGATGGCACCCAAGCTCTCCTCTCCCAATGCTTCAATTCGCATCCTCTTGCCCTTCTCCAAACTCTCTTGGTGAACAGACAAGTGAATAAGCCTCTAAATGTCCTATCCGCCCTTCTTAAGGAATCATAAGGAAACCTAAAAGATGAATGGGTAGGATCACTCCAAGCCATCTCTAATCCATGGTTGAGATCTCTCCAAAAGAATCTCAACTCAAAACCCACTTTGGGTTAAGTTCCCTTAGTTTACTTTATGTCCCTCAATTCACCCACAAAGTGAATTAATAGTCACTTTAGGCTAAAATGACCTAATTTCACTTTTGACTTAAATCTCCTTAGTCAAAGTGAAATTAGATATAAAGTACAAAGTACAAGAGTACTAACATCTCCCTGTTGTGGTTAGAGGCTCCAAACCTCAAGGGAACCACTTCCCGAGGTACACCAAAACTCAACAACAACAAGAAGTGCTCAATAAATAACATGAGGATTATTAACTACCCAAAACTCTAAGAACCTAATTTGAACCTTATTAATTACCATAATTTAACTATAAAGTGCTAAGAACATTTTTTATCATTATTGATAACAATGCCCCCCTTGATTAAAAAGTGTTTGAGAAAGGCGTTGAAGCAGGTGAAGCACTGCTAAAGCTCCTGCCATGCCCTATGCATTGATATGATGATGCGTGACTGTTAATCCCCCGCACCATACATCCAACTCATCATATACTCCTTCCTCCAAACGAAATCCAACCTTGAAAAGAAGTGTTTGGAACATGTGCGGTGTTGTTCCCATCAACTCCAAAACTTGTAAAATGATTGCCATCTCCCATAGCTTGCCACACATAACTTTGGATGATCTTGGTGAAGTTGAGAACCATCAAAAAAATCTGTTTCTAGTTAACACTTGGTAACATCGCACATGCAACCTTCCACGAAATACATAGCTCGAAAAATGACTTCTTGCCTTCCTCTGTCAGATGAGAGGTAGGGAAGCATAGAAACCTGAATAGTAAAAGATACAACCCCCCCCGCTCATTGGATGGGTTATTTCAAAATGCTATTGTTTTTAAGTGATTTAAACTACTCAAAATCAACTGATCCCTGAGTTCACAAGTCAGTTCAGAACTAGAATGTGTAACTTGTAACTAGACTCTTGGAAATTGTTGAAAAACTATTGACAAATTTCCTTTGGCTCCAAACAAAATTTGACTCTAGCTCCCTTATTCAATTTCGGGTGGGCCAAATTTACAAATACACAATCTCTCCTCCCCTGATAACAATTTCACAAAGTGTTCGCAATGTGAAAATTACAATGCCTCTTTTAGCATCATTTTACAAAAAAATATCTTCAATGTGATTTGATCACTTTACCTATTTATTACAAATGTTTGTAAAACAATCATTGGTGATCAAGACCAACTAGGCTACAAAGACTTTGTCAAGACCAGCTAGGCTACAAAGACTTTGTCAAGATCAACTAGGCATTGAACTTCCTTTAACATTTTTTTTCCATTAGACTTTGAAAAGTTCCAAAGCCTTCAAACAATATGTCTAGACCATTATATCTTACGTCTCTTTGCATAACTACCATAGGACTTGCTTGACTCAAATCACATTAGTGTACTTCTAAAAGGATTTAAATATGCTTCTCCTTTCAAATATGGGATACCAACGTTACAACATTACATCAAAAGAAGGTTTTATTTTGATAGTAAAAAAGAACTTCAATACCATTTTCTGCATAATTCAATGCACCTCTAGGATTGCTATCTATTAGAACTTGTTCTCCACATGATCTGCAAATTTTTGACTTTCATATATATTTTTAGGTTTGATTGGGAATGCTTGTACCAAGCACTTTGCTTTTGAATGTAGAAACAATTCCAATCTCATGCATTGACGTGTTACCATCGCAATCCATGCTTCTTGGTTCTCGAAACCGATGCCGCAATCCTTTGATCATTTTCCATCAAGCAATATCGCTGTCAAGAAAGGAGGCACCAATAAAACTTCTTTGTCACTGCTAGCATGACAAACATACCCAAAAATAGAGGGAATCTTGCTGTGATGTATGCCCAACTGAAGCATGACTCTAAATGTCAAATTGATAGGCAAAACTCAGATGCATCGTTTGATGCAAATGGATGGTTCCCCATTCCCTCCATTATTTAGGCAGAACTCATGGCTATCTTGCTGTGATGTATGCCCAACTGAAGCATGACTCTAAATGTCAAATTGATAGGCAAAACTCAGATGCATCATTTGATGCAAATGGATGGTTCCCCATTCCCTCCATTATTTAGGCAGAACTCATGGCTCGATGTTTATGCCTAGAGGCCATCTTTCGTTTTGTCTCGTTCCTACTTTGAGTTCAAATCTTTGGAGACTATGCCTCTAGGAGGGGCTGATATCCCTACCTAGCACTTTGTTTGTCTGAGACCATTGCCTTAATCAATTGTCTAGGTCGGGTCTGCTTTTGATTCTCAAAGGCTCCCAACCTCTCCAGTTTGTTGCCATCTCTCCGAACTACCTGCTCCCTTTAGGTACTCCCTTGACACTCTAGGTCACCTCCTATCATCTAAGGACCTAAACCGAGTGATTAGAGAAGACATCTATAGACAATACATTTAGGTCAATTGTCTATCACCACATGAGGGCCTTAGCTTGAAGTTGGCTTTCTACTCTAAACACTTCTTAGAGATGAGAGATGGCTTGATGATCCGACCTCAATATACATGCAAGCATTGAATAAATTGCTTCTTGGTGCCCCTTGGGCAGTTTTGAATAGGCTCTCACAGAGTCCTGGTCAAGACCGACCACCACATCAAGCGGTCGGACAAGATTCGCTAGCTATGTCACCTATAGGAGCCGGAGCTGAAGACGAAGGGGCATTTCATTTTTTGGTGCCCCACCTCCTATGAGAGCTGTGGGAGGTTTCATTGTTTATTTCGAGACTAGGTGGCTCCCTTTTCACTTTCTTCCGCTATGCAGACTAGCAGTGCCTTGCTCTCTAAACGAGGGAAGCACTTGGACATAGATGTTAGGCTTTTCATACCCCACCTCGAGCAGAGACCTTTAGGCATATCACTTCTTACTTCTAGGTTGTCTCGTTGGATTGGGACAACAAGTGACATGTAGATATTCAGGGACCTTCAAATAACCCTTTATACTTCAGATCAGTGAGGCCTTGACTCTTTGGTCAACCACCCCCTAGGGGGTTGACTGATTTCCATGTGACCCTTATGGAGTTGCTATTCCAGTCCACTTGTTGCACACCACGAAACAAACAGACAATATAGCTCTAAATGGCCCTAGGACATGACATTGCCACACTCCCCATTCAATGCAACCAAGCTTCCGTTCCTACTTTCTTCTCCATGACATTGGATGTTAGGAGAACAGGGCTCCCTCGCTCTTGAACTCCCCCTAGAATCATATACCCAAGCCACCTCAGGGTTGTCCACGGTGCACACCTTGAAGGAAATCATTGACTAGTGCATCGATGATTTCATAGTCATTGATGACTCAGATGGGGAGCTTGTCTCTTGATCCCCATACTCGTCCTTAACAGTTGGTTTTGGCACTTCTTGACACCATCTCCTCTTGATTGACATTAATAAGTGTCTTCTGCTTGTAGCTGTGAAAATTCCCAAGCCATAGGTGACTAAAGTCCTTATGATCTCAATCAACAAGTAGATAGCTGAATTTAATTAATGCAGAAATAAATTTCAGACCATAGCATTAATCACATAATAGCTGGAAATCAAATAGCGGTAGCATAAAATCAATTACACACATACACAGGTAATTACTCTTTCAAATCTAGTTTTTCATTCCTTCGAAAAACTTACAAGGAAACCTCCACAAGCTGCCCACAAAACAGCACTGCATGGATACCAAAAAACACCTCAAACTTGAACTTTTTGAGCCTAACTGAAAACTATATCTGCAGGAAAAAACCAGAAACAGCAGAAAACTGCTGTACGGCCTGCAGGACAGCTTGCACAGCCTTTCTGTGCTGTTGTATGAACCTATCTGTAATACTGTACGGATCCATACAGCAATGTCTGTACGGCTGTACGGAATTCAATACAACTGTACAGATCCCTGTATGGGACTGCATGTTGCCTGGAAATGCCTCTTTCCTGGCTCCCTGCTCTCTGTCTGTTGCTCAATCTGCTCAACTGCTCAAGTGTTCTTGTGTGTCTTAACTCTCTATCTTGACCTGTCTTTATAGTTTTAGTTGAGAGTCAGACCAAATCCCTAATCTATTATTGAGATTACTCCTAGTCTAAGTCATGCATGCATGAAATACACTTTTTAGACTCAACTGCTAAAAATAAGAGTTTCACTTTTTAACTAAAGTGAATTACAAAATAGAATTTACTTTTTCAAAAATAGAATCACTTTTCGAAATTACTTTCTGAAAATTACTTTTTTTCGAAAATATCTCGAACTAATTCTTGTTCGAGCTATAATTCTCAATAGTAACACTCTAGCTTCTTTGCACCTTCTCGTGTGCATGTACTTTATTTCTTACGCTTATGTATTAGCTTCACTAGCTAGTTGTTTAGCTGTTAGTTATGAGCTTAGATCCTTCGATTCTGGCATTGTTCTAGGAGTTGCTTCTGCACTCCTACATTGTACTTTAAGTTCTTGGATGCACTTTTAGTTCCATTGACCTACTTTTGTGGTCATTTGTTGGACATCAATAAAATGATCTTATCTTATTACTTATTAGCCTTTGTGCTCCAAGATTTGGTCATTGGAAGCATAATTTGGACATGGAGAACAAGTTTGATTGCATATTGTAAGCCCAACCTTTTTCTTCTTAGCAATCTTTGTGAATTCCATGTGGTAAGAACAAGGCGATCCATCCATTTCTAGATTTGTGCACCAAAAAGGTTTCATTGTGCATAGACAAAATTGATAGGCAATCAGATGCAACCTCTCATTGTTTGATGAGAAAAGAGACAAATGCAGTGTAGGTAGTCTCACAAAACTCAAGTAAGGATCACAAATATAAATCTTCCAACAAAATATGAAATCAACACCCGAATCACATCTAGGTTGCAAATACTGTAGTATTGTCGCAGTGCCCAAGGAACCAGTGCATTGGTATTATTAAAACCTTTGCGTTCCCTCTTGTGTACGCCCCATTTTGTTTGATCACTCAATACATGGACTTTGACAAACTTCAATATTCATTAATTAATCAGTGACATAATTAGTACAGGATGTAAAAGCATTGCTATATGACTCACGAACAAAGAAAAACCTACATCATTTTGGATGCACGTATTTGTTCTCTGCCTCTTGATTTCTATTTTGATCTCATACATAGAATATCAATATTGCTCCCTCATGAGGCCTTTTTGATCATTCACTCTTTTGTATCAATGTTAAGAAATACTACTTGATAAATCAACATGTTAACACACAAGATTGAATAAGTAATTTTGTTCGATAACAAAAAAACACCTGCGTTGAACCTTGGGCAGTGGTCCAAATGGACTACACAAACATACACCAAAAAGACCTTAGTAAATATTGCGAAGCTTATTAACTACCAAAAAACCCAACAACCTAATTTGGTATTTATTAAATAACACCTTCTTAATTATAATAATTTAACTCTAAAGTCACAAGAACTTTTTTGATCATTATTTCTATAACATCAAAGTCGATGTAGAGGTGCTGTTAATGGTGGTCCCTGTGTTAATGTGATGTGGTCTTTGATGATGAGGTTAGGTGAAGGTTTTGAGCGACTTCATTAGGATAGATACTCCTTAGTGATGTCATCATAGCTAAATTATTTTGATTGTAAAGCTAGTATTGCAAGGAATTTGACACTCTATAGTCAAAGGGGTTTATTGCATATGTCACCTTTCTAAATTTATAGCAAGTGTTGGAACTCTTCAATTTTAGAAAGCTTCCAAGAGTTAATTGTTCTATAGTAGAAGTTTGTGTTATGTGGTAATCTCTAGAATTTTCCTTTCAACTTTGAAAGGTGCTTAAGCATTTGTCCCTTAATCAAAGTGGTGGTACTAATTTGGTTAGAGTCTTCTTCAAGAGTCCAATAAAGTCTTGATTAATAACAATTGTCTATGTTAATGTTTATCTTTTTAACATCCTTTCATACCTAAATTGGTTTATAGCAGTGTTACCAACATCGGCAACGACAAAATATCGTTGAGGGTCCGAAAACGAAAAATATCCCCAATATCGGGGAAAATATCAGTAAATATCGAAAAATGTCGCAGGAACGAAAACAATACAAAAAATTCATTTTTTTTCAATTTTTTAAATATCTAAAGCATCAACAACACCAAATAAATGCATTTCCACATAAATATGAAAAGAGAGCTCATATATAAGATGTATAAGATGTCTAGTAAACTCGAATACATCATAGTCTACAGACCAACACTGAATCATGTCTTGACTCCTGAGTCTAAAGCCTCAAAATATCATCAAAAAATATAATAAGTGACAAATGTATCTCATCATCATGAGTCATCTCCAATGAAATCAAATAAAGTCTAATGATTCGCTCTGCCCCTTTTACGGGAAAAGGTGATAGCTTTTCCTCTAGAGGAAGAAGCCCCTGGGGTTGG
>JASDQU010109037.1:6241-17031 GCA_032191745.1 Picea mariana | reverse complement strand
TGTGCATTTATTACTTACTTTGTAATTAATGAGGAGCATTACATGTGAGCCCTCAGATTAGACTTATGATAGCCATTAGATTGAGTTGCTTATGTAAGTTAGGGTTTCTTGGGAAAAGAGAGAGTACATATACATGCTTAGGAATGAGAGAAAAACACACAGTGAAGAGTAAAGAGAGAGAGAGAGAGGTCTGATTTCTACAGAAAGATTAAGAGCATTAATTCCAAGACAAAATCAGGGCACAATTTCCAAGGTGACAACACAGTCTGTAGAGCAGAAAGGAAACCAGTCTATACAGTGAGCAGGACGGTCCGTACACCAATATGTTAGCACAGTTTTCAAGGCAGAAATCCGTATAGGTCATATTGCCCTTGTTGGCACGATTATCGAGGCATATTTTTGTGCATTTATTGTTGTTGTTTGTCATCTGTACAGTGACACGTTTTCCCAGAAATCAGGCTACAGTTTGGTTGGCACGTGTGGGCAGTTTAGAAGCTTGTTTCTGTTGGCACGAATTTCTAGAGAGAAATCAGATGGCAGAGATAAGTTAATTTGCATTTTTTGTTGATTTGGAATCATTAAATTTCTGGGTTGTAAAGAAATTTCAAATTTGCTCTTGAATAATAGAAATAATCTCTCTAGGGTTTTCCCCACAGTGGGGTTTTTTCCCTGGTCATTGGACCAAAAATCACTTGTCTACGTGTTGCCTTATCAGAGTATGGGTCAGTGATTTACTTGACTTAAGTGTTTTAGCTTTCAATTGCTTTCTGTTTTAAAGGCATTTATTAAAGAGTAAAATCTCAGGTTAGTCAAGTGTTTGACAAAATGTGTGAATGAGATATTTATGATTTTGTCATTAAAAATCTTCATCCTTATCCTTTCTTGCAAACAATCTTATGCAAGCAAATTTTCATTTTTTTTTTTCGAACCCTTATATGGTTGAGGTTAAATTTTGGGTAGTCTACTCTGAAAATGCAACTTTTCCTTTTTGCTTTTGATTTGCCAAGATCACTCAAGGCACAATGCAAAGAGAATATGTAGATCATAAAGGACTTTCCTCTGTGTTTTTTATTTTCAAAGTTTTCACAAGGTGCAGGGCAAAAAACATACACAATTAAAAAAGGCAACAACTTGGTAATATAAACAAACAAAACTGAAATAACAAATTAAAACAACATAAAAGTGGTAAAAAACTTAAAAATACAACTTTATACCTTCAGATTTTAGAGAAATGTCATATTTTGGGTGATGGAAACCTTTCTGGTTGAAACGAAAAGGGTTTCCAATTGAAAATGGTGCTTTGAACATAATGGAGTGGTTCACTCAACCTAGAAATGCTTAGAAATAGTGGAATCTAGAAGCCTTTGTTGCTTGCAATGACACATGCTTAGGGTCTCAATCAACAACATAAGTGAAGCTTCATAGGAGCTTTGATACCATGTTCAAAAAACAAGGTATATCCATGTAGGTCAAACACCTTAAGACAAACGCTCACACGTATAGATCAAGGATCAATACAAGAGTGTTTTACGTGGTTAAAACGCTTAGAGGCAAATTGTGCATGACCCTAGCCAATGCGGCGACTTGAGGCAACATATTGATACAAAATTAAATAGATTACATGAACATCTCTCACAAAAATGATCATTGACAAATGATTCTCGATGCTCTTTACATAGATTATGGACCAATCAGGTGTTAAGCAGTGATCAAGTGTCGTTAAGATTGAGGAGATGTTTAAACCGTTGAATCACTCATGTGTGGGACATGATTGTGATTGTTGGGTGAATAAAGTACAAAATGACACTAAGGAAACACACTAAAAGCACACTTTGACCTAATATTACATCAAACCAAGTTGAATTTAACTAAGTCAGTGTCTAAATATCCTATTGCCCGTAACATTCATATAATTGCAGCATTCCTTCTACAAATTGGCAAAATATAGACCCAAGTCCTATTATGTGGAGATGGACCCTTAGAAAACAAGCATTGTCCACAAGAAGAGAGATGTTGTAAGTTCTATTCGGTGGGCATGGACCAATGTGGATGTCTTCACATTGGGGTTTGGAGTTGGCTTTGATGGATTTTGAAAGACATGCTATGACTTTTGCTCCTCCAAACCTTGGCATTTATAAACACTACCATAATTTTTATCACAAGCTCTCTCTCCCCTTCATGCTCCATTGCAATAGCATTCTTTCTGTACACTTTTCTTACAGTTTCTTCTCCTCTCCCTTCTACTCCTATGAAATGAAGCAATAAATGTATTTGAGGGTAAAATCAAATGACAAGTATAAAAAGTGTAAGAAAATATCGTTCTTCTTAAAACATCTCATTCCATGAAAAATTGAAATATTTTACTCAAAAAATGGAATCAGATGTGCTAATTAGAGATTTGAAGGAATAAACATTGCTTTTTTAAAGTAAAATGCATGAATATCATGTTCTAAACAAATGTTTGAAGCTACAAAAGTAATGAATCGGGGAGAAAAATTCCTAATAAAAATTCCATTGCCTTGGAAAAGTGGCAGCTTCCCATTGGTTTATGTACTTAATAGAATTACGTTTGCCAAGTTCTGAAAGTGCTTCTTTCCCGGCCATATAAAATGGAGCAATACAAGTATTTGAGGGTAAAAATAAATGACAAATTTAAGAATGGGTAAAAGATTAACTTTCTTCTTATAACTTCATCCATGAAAATGATAAAGATTGTATTCCAAAAATAGAATCGGATGAGCTATTTAGACGTTTGAAGGTACAAATATTGCTTTTTTAAAGTAAAAATGCAGGAATATCATGTTTTATACAAATATATATTTGAAGCTACAAAAATAACCAATTGGGGAGAAAAAGTATATTTTTCCTAATAAAAAGTCTATAGCCTTGGAAAAGTGGACGTGTCCCATCAGAAGATGACATTCCTAGAATTACATTTGTCTAGTGCCAAAAGTGCTTTTTGTACGACCATATAAATAATACTGATGGTTACACAGAGAAGTGGAAACCTCGTGCTCTTACTATTGCAGCAAATAGTTGGTTTGACATACTATTGTCGCAGATGACGTGTGCCGCATGTTAGGTGCCACGTGGAAGGATGCAATAAACCCCTGGAGTGTTAGTGGAAATTAAGAATCTTGCCTGTTCCAGACTAAAAAATTTCATATGGAAATGGAACAATTTGAGGGTAAAAATTAATGGTGAGTTTTAACGGAAAAACAATAATTTTCCTCTTAAAACCCCTTCATCCACAAAAAATGAAAGATCTTAATACTAGTTCAAAAAATGGGCATTTGCTAGTTATAAACCCAAAGGTACAAACGTGGCTTTTCTAAATTAAAATCATGAATTTCATGTACTAAACTAGGATTTGAAGCTGCGAAAATGGCCAATTTAGAAGGAGAAAAGTATGATAGAGTCTATATGAAGGTACACATATGGCTTTTTAAAAGTAAAATCATGAAGTTCATTTTCTAAACAAAGATTTGAAACTGTAAATACTACCAAAGATCACCAATTTGGGCAGAAAAAACATATGATAAAGTTTTTGTCCTTGGAAAAGGTCCACACTTAATGAAGTATGTGTTCTATTTATGGTAAAACAGAGATGCTTGACTGAAAGATTGATATATTGTAGAAGGGAAAATTATAATATTTCTATGAACATGGTTTTGTGGAGAATAGCATTATGGTTGGTTTATTTCATTTATGTGCATAGTCGATGCAGAAGCCTGAAGGAATGCCAGATTGAAGGTATAATAGTCTATCAACATAGTTTTAATATTATTTTCATCTCCTTTTCTTGTTCTTATTCATGGTTGCTTGTATTTTTCTCTGCTTTATAGGTTGCAAGATGAAGCTTGACTTGAGTGGTCTTGAGCCTGCAACTCTCCATCAGCTGTCAAATGATAACCTTTGCGATGTCTTCTCTCCAACTCCATCATTCGAGATTCCTAACGATGCCGATGTATGTTATTTTCCCTTGTAGAGGAAATATAATATTTCAATTGAATGGAAGTTGATGATGTTTATTACGATTGAAAGAATAGCGCTAAAAAGTATTGGCATAGCAGTATTTGTTTAATTGCTGGTTTCTGTCTTGAGATACCTTGGTGACTATGAGGAGTTCGAGTTTTCTTCTTTCAAAAAAATGCTGAATCAATATGTTGCTTTGATTGCTCTGAACTGTTGTTGGTTTTGAAGGGTCCATTAAATAATTACCACGGGGATGGATTCTAAACTGAAACTATTGCTTATTCAATCATGGGGCATATTCTTAAAACATAATGCGTTTTGTTGTTAGTTTGCCTATAAGCGTTATATCTGAAAAGAGAGGAACCTTTGTCATACTCGTTTATATCAGATTTTCTGCAGACTAAAGTTTCACTTGTTTGCAGTTTGATGGCTTTCAAAAAGCAGCAGTGCAAATGGTGAAACCAGCAAAAGGGACAACAACTTTGGCATTTATATTCAAGGAAGGAATCATGGTTGCTGCTGATTCTCGTGCCAGCATGGGAGGATACATTTGTATTAACTCTGCCTAATCCTTTTTATTTCTTATATCCTTTAGTAATATTGCTTTGTAAGGTTCAAATGATGGTATAGCCTATAGGTAAAAGTCACAATGTAGTAGGATTTGTTTAATTTTGTTTAGTACTAATTTTCATTCTTAGTAGGCTAGTATGAAGGTTTAAGCTGTGAGTGATCGACGAACTCAAGTGAATTACAAAGTGTGGTTGTGTTAAACTGTACTATAGTTGCACTAATGGTAATATCATATTAATTGGGCAACCAAGTTGTTCAGTGCATTCAGACACAAACCTCTATATTAAGAGTAAAGATAGAAGCAAGACACTGTACATGCAATATGCTTGATTCAACCTTGGGGAGCATTCCTTGTTATCTTCAATAGATGATTAAGATGCATGATATGAAATGGATCAAATGCCAAGCCTGGTTATGAATTGGCTAAGTAAGTGGATGGGCCATTAAAAGAAATTAGTTTGCTGGTTTGAGGCCAATAATCCAAAAAACAGTTTAAATCGGAGTTATTTGTCCAAATTGATAATTTATTAATGTAACTGATTGCCTCAAGNTTGAGATACCTTGGTGACTATGAGGAGTTCGAGTTTTCTTCTTTCAAAAAAATGCTGAATCAATATGTTGCTTTGATTTCTCTGAACTGTTGTTGGTTTTGAAGGGTCCATTAAATAATTACCACGGGGATAGATTCTAAACTGAAACTATTGCTTATTCAATCATGGGGCATATTCTTAAAACATAATGCTTTTTGTTGTTAGTTTGCCTATAAGCGTTATATCTGAGAAGAGAGGAACCTTTGTCATACTCGTTTATATCAGATTTTCTGCAGACTAAAGTTTCACTTTGTTTGCAGTTTGACGGCTTTCAAAAAGCAGCAGTGCAAATGGTGAAACCAGCAAAAGGGACAACAACTTTGGCATTTATATTCAAGGAAGGAATCATGGTTGCTGCTGATTCTCGTGCCAGCATGGGCGGATACATTTGTATGAACTCTGCCTAATCCTTTTTATTTCTTATATCCTTTAGTAATATTGCTTTGTAAGGTTCAAATGATGGTATAGCCTATAGGTAAAAGTCACAATGTAGTAGGATTTGTCTAATTTTGTTTAGTACTAGTTTTCATTCTTAGTAGGCTAGTATGAAGGTTTAAGCTGTTAGTGATCAACGAACTCAAGTGAATTACAAAGTGTGGTTGTGTTAAACTGGTACTATAGTTGCACTAATGGTAATATCATATTAGTTGGGCAACCAAGTTGTTCAGTGCATTCAGACACAAACCTCTATATTAAGAGTAAAGATAGAAGCAAGACACTGTATATGCAATATGCTTGATTCAACCTTGGGGAGCATTCCTTGTTATCTTCAATAGATGATTAAGATGCATGATATGAAATGGATCAAATGCCAAGCCTGGTTACGAATTGGCTAATTATGTGGATGGGCCATAAAAAGAAATTAGTTTGCTGGTTTGAGGCCAATAATCCAAAAAACAGTTTAAATCGGAGTTATTTGTTCAAATTGATAATTTATTAATGTAACTGATTGCCTCAAGGGTTAGTATGCATCAAAACATCTCCAATGAGCTAAAGAAGGTTAAAAATGAAGTTTGTATGAGAAAGTTATGGTCTCTAATATATATATATATATATAATGCATTGATAAGTGCATTTTACAACCCACATGGGGTAGATGTGTCACATTCGTCTTTAACGGGACCATTGTGGCCCAAGTGGAATCCCCATGGGTAATGGGACCACCGTAGTACCAATTTGAAAGTCATGTCAGTTTCGAGTGATCAGATTTGCTCTTGTTTTGAAAGAGAGAAATTAGTTATGCCTTGGACATTTAATGTAAAGTTGGTTGGTGATTATAATAGTGACTAAGTCTTTAATATTATTATTAAACAAAGCATTCATGGGTTAATTTAGTTAAGGTTGATACCTGTGTTCATATTTGACCAAGTCTCCAAACAACGCTATGAAGAGAAGAGAGACAAAGCAGAAGGACAATTTGGATGGTGTACTATCTAGGGAGTTTTCTAGAGAGTGTTGAATAAAATTCTACCTCATCACTGTCTGCTCACTAATCCAAGCGGGAGAGCGAAAGAAAAATAGGTTAAATGTACATTTCTGTTTGGAGAGTGTATTTAGGGAAGTTTGTAATTTCCTGTGGAAGTAATAAAGCTATACATTTTAATGCTGATTCTTTTCCTTGATTGANGTGATCAGATTTGCTCTTGTTTTGAAAGAGAGAAATTAGTTATGCCTTGGACATTTAATGTAAAGTTGGTTGGTGATTATAATAGTGACTAAGTCTTTAATAT
The DNA here is from genome assembly GCA_032191745.1 of Picea mariana. NCBI lineage: Eukaryota > Viridiplantae > Streptophyta > Pinopsida > Pinales > Pinaceae > Picea > Picea mariana. Next base: position 10,166 of record JASDQU010109037.1, on the reverse strand, counting down.
CATTATTAAACAAAGCATTCATGGGTTGATTTAGTTAAGGTTGATACCTGTGTTCATATTTGACCAAGTCTCCAAACAACGCTATGAAGAGAAGAGAGACAAAGCAGAAGGACAATTTGGATGGTGTACTATCTAGGGAGTTTTCTAGAGAGTGTTGAATAAAATTCTACCTCATCACTGTTTGCTCACTAATCCAAGCGGGAGAGCGAAAGAAAAATAGGTTAAATGTACATTTCTGTTTGGAGAGTGTATTTAGGGAAGTTTGTAATTTCCTGTGGAAGTAATAAAGCTATACATTTTAATGCTGATTCTTTTCCTTGATTGATGTTTTCTCTAAGGTAAATCCTATGTTATTTGTAATCTCTGCAACTAGTATTTTCAATTTTATTTTTAAAGGAAACAGCTAGTTGTGCACGTGGGCATAAACATTGGACGTAGCAATAGAATTATTTTCTGCCAATTAAGATTTGTTGTCACAAGCTGTCTAGAGGCATAGCTTCAACTTGTATTGTAAAGACTCATGTGTATACAAGGAGAGTGTTGAGCCATTGCTGCCAAGAATAGAGGAGCATAGAACCAAAGATGGTAAGGTCTTCACATGAAGAAAAAGGCTTAGAAGACTTAAAACCCACGATCACTCGGTTTGAGTAGAACGTGGCTACATTCACTGAGATTGTGTTAAACTCATGGAAACGAAGTATAAGAAGGAAGAAAAATGCTTAGCATTATCTGAGTGTGAAGAGAAGAATGCTATCCATGAGCGCACTGAAGGAAAGAAGCTTGCAATCTCTTGTAATAAAGTTCTTTATTTCATCTTATAATTCTTTGTTCACGCTGGAAGCAAAACTCAAAATACCTCTTATGATTGAGAAACTCAATTGTTTGTTGAAACGGCTAGAAGCATATTTCAACTTGGATAGAATAAGAGAGGAACAACAAAATTCTTTTTCTTGTTTAAAGATGTCTAGTCATGCTTTGGTTTTGTGGGAGAGTTATGTAGATGCTTTGCGGGTGGGCAAGAAGCCCATTGTGATTAAATGGAACACTTCGAGGAATAATCAAAGCATAATTAACAACACATGAAGAGGATCAACTCAGGAGATGGCAATATCACTTGCAAGAATAAGGACAAAATGTTCAGGATTACAAGTTGAGTTTTTGAAAGCAAGCCATCATGTTGGTATCTCATTAGAAGAACTTGGGGTAGTAGTGATGTACCTTGGAGGTCTACATGGTCATATCTGAATACAATTGTAGCGTTTGGATGTTAGAAACATAGATGAAGCAAGCAAGAAATCTCTCCATATCGAGCTTGGCGTAAAAGGGGGAACAAAAGAATCAAGGATAAATATAATTTTCTTAGTATATTGGGGAGAGGTGTTGGGAAAACCACCTCGAAATCCCAACTGTATAAGTATAAGAGTGGCCAACCAAATTATGTGCAAGCCCATGGGTAAGTTGACAACCATGAAGACGAATTGTATGGGATAAAACCTTTGCAACTTTTGAAGTTTGAAGGTTTCCTAAAGAAGCCTACAGTTTGTTATTTCGTGGACCACTGATATAGGCTATCACAGGCACTCTGTGTTCCAGTAAAGAAGCACTATCCTTTAGGAAGGGGTGCAAGAAGGTAATAATTCCATTGGATAGAGAAAAAGGCTAGTAGAAGTTGAAACAAATGTCCCAGATAGAGATGATTTACTTGACCAAATCTCAATAGGGAACATTTGTACATGATGGCAAGGGATGCAGATTGAAACCTTGATTGTTAACGTGTCTTGCATATGGATGTCCCATTGAGAGAGGACTCTCATAAAGTGTTACAAGAATGGGCACATGAGAATTATGAGATTTACCCGTGTTACGTAAGAAACAAAATTAAGGCATAGAGTAACAATATGATGATAGAGTTTGAAGATGGACATGGTTTGATGAAGTGTGTACGAAAGTTTGAAAACAAAACAAGGTTTTCCACAGATAAGTAGGAAGTAACAAAATTTCTGGCCACCCTTGGAATGTCCACCTATTAGTGGTGGCTAACACATTTTACCCGAAAAGGCTAAAACCTAAGTTAACATAGGACAAGGTTTTTCCATGCAAGTTCCACAAGATTATTAAATTAGAAGAACATTGCAGGTACTATTGAGTAGTTAAGTTAAATCACTTAAAGATGCTAACATAGATAAAATAGGAGTAGGTAAAACACTTTGGAACACCAACGAAAAGAACATAACGTATTCTTGATGGACTAATTGATGGTTTTGCCTATAAATAGTATTTCTATCAAGAGAGGACAAGGGAAATCAGAGATTGGAATCAACTCTAGTAGTAGTGGATGAAGAAATTAGAGAAACGACCCACATATAAAAATGCCACTTTAGAGACGTATTGAAGAAAATGCATAAGTTTGCTAGAGAACACTCAACAAAAGACAAGACAAGGATGGTTTTCAAGGTACCAACACAAGGAAAGGATGACACAATCTTAGAGAAGTACATAAAGGAATAATTTGACAATAGAGAAATTAATGAGGAAGCAACAAATCAACAAAAAAAATAGAAGAAAGAGGGAACAAGCATGCAAGGTTAAATATTGCCAAGGAAGGAGAGGAAACAATGTACTAAGAAATAGGTGTTTGTTGGGATGATAGAACAACAACAAAGGCAATTTCACTTTTTAAATAACTTGTTGATGTTTTTTATTACAACTATCATGGCCTAAAAGGGATACCTAAGGAATTTGTAATTGATTTACAATTAGATGCAAAACCAACGAGATAGAGACCTTACAAAATGAACACAATGTGTAAAACCAAAGTACAATAAGAACTTAAGAAAGAAAAATTGTAAAGCTCAAGATTGGTGTGGACTTCAAGACACTAAATCAGGGAACCATCCATGACCCTTTTCTGTCTCTTTTTACAGAGAAAGTTTTACCAGTAGCAAGTAGGAAAATATATTCATTCCTAGATGTTTCTTTAGGGTATAATTTATTAATTAGGTCTTCATAAGAGAAAATGTTCAACCACTCACTACTTTTGCAATTGAGTGCAGAGCATTGGCTTATAGGAGAATAGCCTTAGGCATTGTTATTGCACCAGCATGTTTATCCATAAGTGAATGGAAACATATTTAGATGATTAGGCTTTGTTTGGATGCCTAAGTCACCCTTTGGCAAATTTAAGATTGATGTTACTGCAAGAAGTTTGTCAAAGGCCATGCCAAGATAGTGTACTTGATGGACATGTTATTGAAGAAAGACACACCATTCCAACGGACAGAGGAGTGTCGAGAGCTTTGAAAACAGGAGAAAATCAATAATTCACTCATAATTTCTTGATTGGACTAAAATTTTTCATTTGCACTTGGATGCATTAGAGATAACTATTGGAGCTATTTTGACATAGCCAGGGTAAAAAGGCGTTTACCATCCAATGTACTATGATAGCAGGGAGCTCTCTAGTAGATATGAATTATAATGCCACAAAAAGAGAAGCCTTAGGTATGATATATGTACTCCAAAAAGTGCATGACAAATTAAATTCTATTGGGAAGATTAAGCAAAAGAAAATGCTCTTTCAAGAGTATTATTTTGAAATTTTTGTAAAACCTAGGAAGGCCCATGTGGGACTAGATCACTTTTCAAAGATTAAAGGGTAGGAGACTGGCTCGATGCTAGTTTGTTCAGAGTTCATGCAAGACCAGGGTATTTGGAGGATGTTTTTAATTTCCTTCATCTTGGAAAAGCACCACAAGGAATGAATGTTGCACAAAGTAGAAGTCTAGCACATAAGGCATTCAAGACAGTGGCAAGAAACCTATATTACTTGGATGAAATATTGAGGAGGTGTGGTCATCCAACGGAGGTTGAACAACTTATACAAGAAGCCCACTATGTAGTGTTAGGGGGGACATTTCTCAGCGAT
>JASDQU010109036.1:83248-97789 GCA_032191745.1 Picea mariana | reverse complement strand
GCCTGAGCATATTGAACGTGAGAAGAACAAGGAGACAGTGGAGAGCGATCAGCCGACTAAGGACGTGACCGAGACCTGGGCAGAGGACCTCGGTGCCGCGTGGCTTGGCTTTTCGCCAGGTGTCTAGCAGTCTGTCAATTTCCTAGGCTAGATAGTTTTAATGTGCTAGTTTTTTAATTCTGCAACAGACTTAGACTAGTGACTCGGAGGATGACTGGACTGGTTTCCCCTCTGTTGGGGCAGTCCAGCAACTCAAGCTGAATATTTTTGTGTAATTTTGGAACCCTGTTTTAGCCATTGCAGGCACTTAACTTAATACAATTTTCTTACTTACAAAAAAAAAAAGAGAACCATTTTTCGATTTGAAGGTTGATTTTAAGGATTTTGTCCACCAGGGCACCGATTGTGAAGGACACAACTTTAATTTTAACCTAAAAAAAAACAAGGGTGCTACTAGTAGCACCACTTTTTGAAATAAGGGTTAAAACAACTACTAAGACAATCTTTGAAAAATGAAAACTCTGAAGCATTCTCATCAAGTTGGTAACCTTGTTTTATATCCTTGTTAGTATGGTCCGAATGGGTGGAAGCACATTGCGTTAAACTTGATTGTTATAAAAATACTTTGATTGCACAGATAAAGATAAGAACCCGATGATAGTGAGAGACATTCCAAAAAAAGTTTTTGTTAATTAGATTTCAACCTTGTAGCTAAATAAATGTTCTATAAAAATATTTCTATTGTATGCAACTCATTTATTAGATTCAACAAAGGATAGAAATATCAAGTTTTAATACTATTCCATCTTACAAAATTTCAATGATGCATTCCTTGATCAAGTTCTAGGACTTCCTCCAAATAGGTATATTGATTTAACAATTGATCGATCTTGTACCTAGAGCTACACCCGTGTCCAAGACTCATTATAGAATGAGTACCCCATAATTACTAGAGATGAAAATGAAATTGTGAGAGATGTTGGAAAAGGGATATATTTAATCAAGTGTATCTCCATGGGGAGTGCCTATATAATTTTTGAAAAATAAAACATGGAACTCTTAGGATATGCATTGATTACATGTATTTGAATAAAGTGACAATGAAGAACAAGTATTTTGTGCCTCAAATTAGTGACATGATTAAATAATTGAGAGGATCAAAAATCTTTTCAAAGATTTATTTTATGTATGGTTATAATTATGTAAGAATTAAGGAAGATACATTTATATAGTATTTAGATCAAGGTATGGCCACTATAAATTTATGGTGGTGCCATTTGGTCTCATTAATGCACCAACAACATTCATATGTTCATGGGTAAGTTTTAAACAAGTATTTGAATAAGTTTTTGTTAGTTTTCTTGGATGATATTATTATTATTTTTAATAATTAAGAAGAGATTGTGGAACATTTGAGAATGTTTTTGCAAGTGCTAAGAGAACATAAGTTGTATGCAAAACTAAGAAAATGTGTTTTTTATCAAAATGAAATTCATTATTTGGGTCAAATTATTTCAAAACACGGAATATCTATAGATTGAGAGAAAATTGAGGCCGTGATGAATTGGCCCACTTCAAATAATGTAGCAAGTGTGAGTGTTAATCCAATTAAGATATTTTCTAATATTGGACACCCAATTAGTGTTAATCCCTAAATATTGTGATATTACATTTATATTTTTATATTAGTGTTGTTATTATTCGTCGACTATACCCATTATTTGTAATTGTTCCCTTTGTCTCTTATATATACCAAGGAGACCTAGGTTTAATGAGCATCTCATATTGTATGTTTATATTATAAAAATAGGTTGCATCAAGGTGTGAATTTACTTCTTATTATATTTTTATGCTATTTGGGTGTTTGGTAAATAACATTTGGTTTCAGATCATATGATCCTTTGGTTTGGCTACTTCAAACAAGTCATCTTGGTATTTTCTCTATATAATTTTTTATATATAGTTTCTAATAGTAAATTTTTTGGGATCCTGATGAGACACATCATTGTACATGTGGTAAAAAAATTAGGTTTTGGTTTTTGGTTCTCTATACTTTCAAAGTTATAGCCTATGGAAATTAGGGCTTTTGACTAGTCCCGAAATTAGTCTCTAACGAGTCATCTTGGAATATTTTCTATAACATTTTTCCTGATATTTTTCAAATAGGGAAATTTGTGGGAGACTTAGAAGACATTGAAAGGTACATGTGGTAAAACGTTTATGGTATATTTCTCTATACTTTTATAAATATGGGTTATGGAAATTTGTGTTGCTGACAAGTCTTGAAACTAGTCTCAAATGTGCATTGTTGGTAAGACAATCGTATCTAAAGCTTTAAAATTCCAAATTTTGTGCCACCTTTTCCATTGGAAATAAAACATATCATAGTTTTTAGGTCAAATTGTTTGAAGTAGATAAAAAATATTGGACACATAGAAGTCTGTACAAGTTCACTCTCTTGAAAGGGACAAAAACAACAAGTTTCTAGAATGTTACTATAACTTTCTCTTGGCGCATTCGAATTTGGTCAAGCTATAACATTGAAGACGAGACATATCAAGATACTATAGATAAAAAAAATTAGACTTGGTGGGGCCAAAATTTCAAGGATACTTCAAGATAAAGGTCAACCACAATACATTATACAAACTAGGGTTTTCAAAGGTATGTTAACTTGAAATTAGCATAAGTTTTGATTAAAAGATCTATTTTGGGTGATTCAAAAATTGTGATAAAGATAAAAGGGGGAGTATTTTTATTTTATCCCATGGTAAAGAGTTATAAAAAATGTTAACCTCTTGATAAACCTCCATAAAAATAACACATGACAATTGAAAGTGAAGACTTAGGGTACCAGGTATCCCTATTAGGGAACCAATTTAATGAAATGGGTGAGATTGTGTCAAAAAATATTGATTTGGGACATTTGAATGAATTAATCAAAACATAAATGGATCCAAAGATGGATCAATTACAAAATTCCATGGATTAAAAAATGGAACAATTCCAAAATTCCAGGGATCAAAAGATGGAACAAGTACAAAATTCCATTGAATTCATGCTCATACATACCGTAGAGGAGAGGTTCCCTAAAAGTGATATTGAGACACAAGGAATTTTTGGAAATAGGGAGAACATAATTTTTGAACCCTCGTAACATATGGGAATTATTTTAACAAATGTGGAGACCATAAAAATTCAGTTTTAGAATTATTATTATTCATCACTGAAAGATTCTCATCATAAGGGGTTTAACTTGACTCCAAGGAACTACTTAATTCCCAATATTGATAGGAGTAAATTTGACGGTAAAGATACTATAGCATAGATATTCCAAATGGAGCAATTCTTTGATTTATTTCAAGTGCCAACTTTACAAAGGTAACTCTTGCATCCTTGTATTTAGAACTTTATCATTTTTTTGGTACCAATGGCTTTGTGAATGAAAAAATGATTCTATTGTATCTTGGTAAATTTTTACAAATGAATTGATAACACATTATCGAGATATTAAAAAAAACACATTATGTAGTCATTTGATAAATCTTCTGCAAACAGGTCCAATTATAGAGCACATTCAACAATTCCAAAACTTGAGTCTCAAGGTAAATAAAATTCCGAGGGATATTTTTTTAGATCCCTTTATGGAACTTAAAAGGAGAGAATTCAACAAGAGGTGTTTCTCTTCGAACCTAAATCCATGGAGAATAATTTCAATGCGGAAAGGAAGGTGGAAAGTAAAAATATGTCTATTAGAAGGGTGGTGACTAACAAGTATAGAAAACATGTTCTCTCTCCTAACATCACTCAAACTACAAGGTTGAAGCATAAAAAAATGGATGAAAGAAGAGAAAACGGGCTATGTTTTAGTTGTGACAACAAGTATAGTAAGGCACATCAATGTGATGAGAATAAATTATTCTACATAGATTGTGAAGAGGAAAAAGATCAAGAATTGGAACCATCACAAGATCTAAAATTGGAAAAGACTAGTCCAACAATATCTTGTCATTAATTGGCTATCATCAACACTCCTTAAACTCTCAATATATAAGGATATATAAAAACAAATATGGTATCATTGTTGATTAATTCTAGTAGTACCCATAACTTCATTAATTGCTAATTAGTCAAACTTCTCAATTGCTTTATATATATAGCATCATAGTTTCAAGTAATGATTGCATATGGAAGCACCATAAATTTTTTATAGAAGTTTCATAGTATTAATCTCACTATGGGGGAGTATTTATTAGATAGAACAACGATTGGAATCTAAATGGATGGTGTTGATGTTGTATTAGGGGTACAATGGTTACAATCATTGGGAACGATGACTCTTAATTTTTAGGAACTCTTCATGAGATTTTCCTAGGAAGGAAAGGAAATTGAACTCAAAGGTATCCAAGGAAATCCATATAAAGTGATAATCTATAATAGAATGACAACATTTCTAAACAAGGAACACTATGGTGTAATTGCACAATTGTGCTCACTAGATATTTAGGAATCTAGACCCTTTGCTCTTGTGGATCCCAAAAACGTTATCAACAATCATTCCAAGGTATTTGGATAGATGCATAAGGGTCTTCCATCATCTCAACATCATGACCATCCTATTCACTTGAAAAGTGTACCCCCTAACATTAGGCCTTACAAGTACCCATATGCACAAAAGGGTGTGACTGAGCATACGGTTTAAGAAATGTTATAGGCTAGAATCATTAAATTTGGACAAAGTTCTTTATATTCACCAATGGTTATTATTTAAAAAAAGGAACGTTCATGGCGTATGTGTCCATATTACAAAGAGCTCAACAAAATGACCATTAAAGATAAGTTTATTATTCCTGTCGTTAATAAATTATTAGATGAATTGCAAGGAGCAATTTTCTTTACTAAGTTGGATTTCCATTCTCAATATCATCAAATTAGAATGAGTAAATAAGACATTCCCAAATATACTTTAGAAAACATGAAGGTGATTATGAGTTTTTGGTAATGTCATTTGGATTTAGTAATGCACCTTCCACATTTCTAAGCTTGATGAATTCTATTTTCAAACCCTTCATGTGATTAGTATTTTTTGATGATATACTAATCTACAACAAATATTTGGAAGAACATGTATAGCATGTTGACATGGTATTAGAACTATTGTAAGATCAACAACTATATGTGAATCCTTCACAATTTTACTTTGGGTCCAGGAAGTGGAATATTTGGGTCATATTGCATCTCATGAAGCTGTCAAAGTGTACCCTAAAAAAATTACAACTATTATGGATTGTCCAATTTCTAGAACCTCGAAGAATATTAGAGGATTTTAGGATTGGTGTGATATTAGCACAAGTTTATCAAGAATTATTCTCAAATATTAGCACCTCTAACAACATTATTAAAAAAGGAGGAATTTTCTTGGACTCAAGAAGCAATAAAAGATTTTGAAAATCTTAAGGAGGCTATGTGTACATATCATATCATGGCCACACTTGAATTCAAAAAAACATTTATTGTGGAGTGTGATGTCTCAATGCATGGAATTGGTGTATTTTTATTGTAATAAAAAAGGCCCCTTGCCTTTGAAAGTAGCCATATTAAAGAAAATAACTTACTCAAACCCATTTGTGAAAAGGAAATTTCATCCATATTACATGCAATTAAGAAATGACAACATTACTTAATAGGAAGACACTTCAGGGTAAAAATAGATCATGTTATTTTGACGTACTTCTTGAAACAATGATTATACTCATAAGAGCGACAAAGATTCTAATTTATGAATTTGAAATTATCTACAAAAAAGGAAACAAAATGTGTTGGTAGATTAAGAAAAGAAGAGGACACAAATGGCTTACTGTGTGTTATTTTCATTCCACAATCTTATTGAGTGGAAGAAGAAAGGATAGAATGAAAGCAATATCATAAGGTATACAATATCATTCAACAATTACAAGAGGTCCCAAGTTCATTAAATAAGTTTGTGTGGAAAAATTATTCATTTTGGTATCAAGATCACCTATATTTATATAAGAATTGCCAACTCAAATAGAAGGTCCTTTTGGAATTGAGTAGTTCTCCTAAAGGAGGATATTCAGTGTTCTTGAAAACTTACCACATGATCGAGAAGGATTTTTTTGGGGAAGGTCTTAAAATTGATTTTCAAATATTTTTGTTTAAATGTTTGGTTTTCCAACAGAATAAGGGAGATATTCAAGACTCCAAGTCTTCTATGACCATTATCCATATCAACTCAACATTGGAAAATGGTTTCAATGGATTTATTACAGATGTATCTAAGTCCAAATGAAATAATTCATCATGGTAGTTGTGGATTGACTCACAAAGTACACCCATTTTTTCTCTCTTTCTCATCCTTTTGAACCAAGTGCAATATCTACATCATTCATGGAAATAGTTCAGAAGCTACATGGAATCCCCAAGATAATTGTAATTGATAGATACCCAATTTTCAATGGTAATTTTTGGATTGAATTATTTTATTTTTTTGGATGCTCAATTGGATCACAAAACTTCTTACCAACCTTAATGTAATGGGAAGACTAAGATTGTGGATAAATTTCTACAAGGGTATCTCATTAATTTTCATTTGATAAAAAAACACAATGGGTCAAGTGATTTCCCTTGGTAGAATTGTGGTACAACACATCCTTCCATACTTGATTAAAATGTCCATGTTATAAGAAAAAATTGTCCATTGGGATAGATCTTACCTATTCAATGGTGAATATGGTTATGTATAACCTCTTTGATAGCTCGACACGAGGTAGAGACTACCCACACCACATATGGTATTGTGTCTAAGGCTGTCAAAAGGGGAAAAATAAGAGGTGAGTGACTTGCATAAAATCCCTCTTAGGACCACCCAACCTAGGTGTTGTCCTCCCTTAGCTTCTTGAGTAGCCAAAAAGGCCTAGAGGTGAATTTATATGGACAAGAGGGTTAAAAATACCTTGTTGATTTTTGGATTAGAAAACTGATAAAAGTGAACAACAAGTTGTTCTCTCCCTTATGACCTTGGGAAAATGTTTGAAAATGGTTCCTAGGGTAAACCGTGGCTCAAAATAATTTCCTAGTGAATGACTTGTATAAAATACTGAAAACTAAGAGTAAAAAAATATTGAGAAAGATACAACCATGTCATTTTAAGTGGTTGTAATTTATGAAAAACAAGTTGTTCGGGACTTGTAATGTGTGAAAACAAGCACAAAATGGCTTGATATTACCCATAATTTCCCAAAAAGTGGTATCGAGATTTTTCAATGTTGAAAAATGCGGTCTGAAAATGAAATTACAACCCTTTAGTAACTTGTAACAACAATTGAAAAGAATGTAATTAGTTGTAAAATAATATTTACCAGGGTGTTGGGTTGAATTGTGAAAGGCTTAAGAGTTTGAAAATGTATTAATGATAATTTTTAAGTTGATTAATAACATGCAATGGTTACCACACCATTTTCAAGGTCCTCCCAACCAAGCTCACACCTATTATTCCACAATTGTTCCACCCAATATACAAATAGTGAGCTTGTGTACACTACTTGGTTAGAATGAAGAGTGCCCCTTGTAGTTCAAAGAAGGAGGGGTTATCCTTTTCTCATCACTAGTGATTTCACACTCTTAGAGACGCTTGGATGGAAGAAGGATACATGTGCAAAGGAAGAGGCTCAGGACCCCCGCCCCACCCAAGGGCGTTTTACTTAAGCTTACCCAAGAAGAGTAGTATTTCAACCCAAGATAGGTTATTCAATGTCTTAACCATGATATTTACCAACAAGGAGGAATTGAACAAAGAACAAATTCATGATAATAGTTGAGCTTTCATACTATCTTACATCACCTATAGGAATGAATTTAACTCTAGATTAGATTCAAAATAGAACATGATCAAGAAGTATTGATAGTGGAATTTGTCTATCTATGAGGTATGCAACTTGCACTCTTAATAGACTAGACATAGAAATTTAAAATTTAGAAAATGGTCACTCGTTCAAAATCTTTTTCAGATCCCTATAGGGTAAAACCACTATATTTTTTTAAAGATTAATAGAAATCATTTTATTTCTATGGAACAGCCGAATGACCAACGAAAGAGATCAATGTTGAAATTTTTTGCAAACTAAGTCCTCATCTCATTAAACCTAACCTGATAAACCTTGACATATGGAAGGTTGATATGGGAGAGTTTTAAAACTTAGAAATAGCCTAAGGATGGCCTCCACCAAGACACACATATTGTGATCTCAAACTAAGGAAAACAAGGATATATTGATCCTAATTGTGCATCGACAAGATATTGTTGGGAACTATGGAATTAGTGGCTACCATGGATATGTATTATGGGTAATAGTAGGCTATGTAATACTCTAACTTTGAAATCCATATATCTCTACTAACCCGAACTTGATGAGTGACTTGACCAAACTAAAAATTGAACATTGTAACTTTCTTGGACTGAAACCAAGTGACTTAAAACTGATGACTAATACTCTTATAAATCATGTTAAGTCACCATGTACTGGACTAATTATTTAATATGACCTTCTCATACTCTTTAATGTAGCATGATTCATAATGATTATGACTCATACCACCTTCTTTGATATGAATTTAATTTTGAAAGGTTTCTCGGAGCAACCCTTCTACTAATTTGGGAAGATTTTATAGTACAAAATATTATGTTGATACCAAAGGAAATTTTGGGTCAACATTGTAGAATTCAATTTAGCATGAAAAATCCTAATTAATATGATAAAGCACACTAAATGAATACACTAATACAACTAAATTAGAAATAAGTAATAAATAGTACTAATCTATATTCACATGGTCATTGTCTTGTCATACATGTTTATCTTTGATCTATATTAGTAGTTTGTGTTAGTAATTTATAGCTACATCACTTAAAATACATCAAAATTGCTCAAATTTGCTAGTACTTAGCTTATAAAAAATTGTCATGACTAAATTTCTTGGTCATGTAGTCACAAATTAACCATTATGTACTATCAAAAGTTCAACTAAATGTCTCTAAAATTCACACTTAAGACATCAATGTAGATGATATAAACCCCTAATCATGAGTTTAGAAGCCATCAATCCTATCCCTTTTTTGTAAGATTTTGATGGACCTTCATCTTCTCAATGGTGAAATCCCTTCAAATATTCCATTTCAATTGGAGTACTTGACGTAAGTGGATTAGTGATATATATATAAGCTTCAAACTTTTCTTGTTCTTTTCTGAATCTTTATAGATTATTATTTAATGTGTTGTTAATAACTTAACATGCATAGATATACAATATTTGATCAATCACACAGAATACAAAGAGAGACTGATTTTCATGAGGAAACCCATAAAGGGAGAAAACCTCTTCTTCTTAGGATGTCAATCAATCTCCAACTTCCATGTACACCACATTCTTTGAGAACCAACAACAATACGAGGCTACAACCTATGATAGCAAGATACAACTTGTAGAGAGCACCAACTCTCGGATTTCTCTAGCACCAACTAAATGGAAGCACCGACTCTTAGGTTTCTCTAGCACCAACTAGATGGAAGCACCAACTCCCAGTATTCAAGCACCGAATTGAATAACAAAGGACCACATCCCTCCCTAGCACCACCCTACCACCCTATTTATAAAACTTACTTACTTGATCTGTCTCTGATCTGATCTATTATAGCTCAATGTCTCCTCTTCCTTCTTCATCTTCTAAGCTCTACGACTTCTACATATTTCTTCTTGTTGTAATAGCCTCTTCGTTACGACAACAACTCTGATAACAGGTGCAAATTTTTTTTTTGTTTAAGGTGAGTGCGCGCGTGTAGAAGTAACAGACACTCTAGACTCTACGTCGCCACTCGACAACCAACAAGACGCAACCACGATGACCACAACAAGAGGACAAGGGCACACAACAAGTAGCTGCAAGCAATGAACAACCCAAGACATAAGGTGCACACAAGTACTGCAACAATAGAGACCAAGGACATAAGGCGCACACGCAAACATTCACGACATACTGGGTTATGCACAGTACGAACACAGAGGGAAGAATCCATAGTAGTAGGTCTTACTATTTCTGCACAGGAAAGCAGGGCGTTTAATCTTAGTTCTCTGCTCTAGAGAGAGAGAAGATCAGATAGGCTCCTGGCTGACTGCTCAGGTAGGAACTAGTAATCCCCTCAAGTGTGTCGCAAGAGTGGAAAACCTGCCTTTAAAGGGCCCGAGACTCTTGATACAGCACTGGATTCTTTACACAGAAGGGAATCACACACAAACCTATGTACTAAGGCTACATGGAGGTGTCTACATCCCTCCCGACACAAGCAGACTACACAATGCAATACCACCAAGTACTACAAAATCAAGGACAACCATGACCTCTACGGGAGACGCAAGTCAGAAGGACTCTAATATCGACCAACCACTATTGAGACTCGAAGACATCAATCATAGACCAATTGCTCCATTTGTTTTCCATTAAGCGACGAGTACCATCCCAGTCTTAACAATGTACATTAATTTATTTGCAAAATCCCGGTTTACTTAATCATAATGAAATTACCATCACGTCACCATAACATAACCCTGTCAAATTATACTATTAATAACAGTAACTTTTTCAGTAACAATTTCAATAATTTAACAACATCCTTCCATCTAACATTATCCTAACATTGTTGTTGAATAACAATACATTTCATGCTTCACCACCAACTAATAGCAATTAAATAATTAACTTTACAACTAACTAATATTGCAATAACAATTAAATGACCATTTAATAACCATTAATTAAATAACATTACAGTTACAATTAAATGCATTGCAAATTTAAACAATAAGGACCGCTTCACCACCAACTAAATAGCAATTAAATAATTAACTTTGCAACTAACTAATATTGCAATAACAATTAAATGACCATTTAATAACCATTAATTAAATAACATTACAGTTACAATTAAATGCATTGCAAATTTAAACAATAAGGACCGCTTCACCACCAACTAAATAGCAATTAAATAATTAACTTTGCAACTAACTAATATTGCAATAACAATTAAATGACCATTTAATAACCATTAATTAGACAACATTACAGTTACAATTAAATGCATTGCAAATTTAAACAATAAGGACCGCTTCACCCCCAACTAAATAGCAATTTAATAATTAACATTGCAACTAACTAACATTGCAATAACAATTAAATGACCATTTAATAACAATTAATTAAATAACATTACAGTTACAATTAAATGCATTGCCAATTTAAACAATAAGGACCCTACCCTACGAAAAGTACAAAAAAACAGTAATTCTTCCAAATACATAACCTTTATAAACACATTGAACACCTACTATTAAAGCATAACGTCCACCTTCTTTCAATGCGTAGCCTTCTGGAATAGATTGAAGCTTAAACGATTAAACTATTTTCATTCAATGCATATGTAAATTTTTCTCTATCTTTATATCCATATCTGTTACTTCTGTTTTGGAATTAGTACAGCTGAAGGAATTAACGCAATTGAATACGCTGTCAGGTAAACAGTAGACACGCAGGGCTTAAATCCGATTCCCAACACTGACATTATGGTAAGGCATAGTCTGACGGGAGGTAAATTCGTGGTTACAGTAAATGCTAAAATTTTTAATATTTTTTAATACACACCATCACATCTAACTACTTTTAAATCCAAAGTAATTAGCTCCAATAAATCCTGGCCTATCAAGCGATTATTACCAAAACCCTAAATTAATTTTAAATAAATAAAAATGTTATGAATTACCATGCCCCAAACGCCCAGATATTTCCTTCCACTGTAAAGACTGCACGGTATACAGTGGCGGCAATTCAATCAAATCAACTAACTGCAACCCTTGCTTGGATTGGGTCTTCTCGAGCCATGGATCAGCGAACAAGGTGGACGTTAAGGATTGATCTTCCGGTAGGGAATGTCAACGCCAGTTCATGTGAATTAACTCTTGGGTTCCCTGTTGTCAAGGTGGAGCAGACGCCGGGAGGATTGCACGGAAGAGGAAGGTTGAACAACAGGACGATCCAAAAGCCAAAAAAGGGTTCAACCATGAATCAGATAAACCGAAATTTTGTTTGGAAAAACTCTTGCAACAAACATAGCATCTGTTCCTGGGGTCGACGTTGGAGATGTATCCCGGTCTCGACGGCGACTGAGCATTAGGTTTGCAAAGACCTCATCAAGCAGGTATATATTTACCTAAGCCTGAAGAAGCAGGCCACACGGTGCCATTGTCTACCGACGTTGTTGTTTCTGGTGGTTACGAGGGGGTAAAATCATGAAGATGGGTAACACTTTTGCTTGTTTTATGACAAAAAAAACTGTATTTTCACAAGTTCTTCAACTTTCGGCATACAAAAGTATTTTTTTTATTTAGAATTTCACTTTACAGTAAAAACAAAACTTGTGAATAATTTTCTTATCTTTTCAATGACTATTTTTCAATTTTTTTTTATCAAGATTTGATATGTCAATTTGACAATTGTTTAACAGTATGTTCCTTAAACATGAAAGGACTGATAATGAGTTATTGTTTTCCACAACAATGTATTTATTATTAAACTTATGTTTTTAAGAATGAAATATACTGCAACAATCTATAGAGACTCTATTTTATTATGACTATAATTTTGAATCTAATGGATGAATATTATAATTTATAGAATTTTTTGAAGTTGACCAAGTTGAAAACGTTGCATAATTTAAACACGCATTTTTCTACACCTTGTATCTATCTTAATTTTTACTTAAAAGTAAAATCTAAAAATACCCTTTTGACGAGAACAGTTTAACAATTATGAATATAAATTTTCCATAATTTTTCGTTGTGTATTTTTAGAGATATGGTTTTTTCATTTCACCGAATCATAATCTCACCTAAAAATATTATGCAGTGATTTTTTTATAAAATTAAATAAAATTAGATAAAAACAATGAAAATGAAAATAAATTATACCCAATGAAAGTAGATTCAATTTTAAAAATGGTGGTATCAACTCGTAAACTAAATTCTTAGTATTTGTAGGAGTCCGCTACCTCCAAAGATGAAGTAAGATGGAGAGAATTTGTAGTTTCCTGCAAACAGTCTCATTTTCAAGTTTTCGGCCGAAATATTATTTCGGCCGAAATCTAGTTTTTAACGGAATCTGTTAAAAATAAACGTTTCGGAGGAAAAGTATTTCGGCCGAAATATTCTTACCATGGGAAAATAATTCATCCAAAAAACATTGTACACGAATTTCGAGGGAGCCGTTAAATTTGATGTGAAAATTTTCGGTCGAAAAAAGGTTTCAGCCGAAAAATTGTCGCTAGAAATTTTGGAGACCCGATTGTCAGGAAAGTGTTACCCAGCTTCATGATTTTACCCGAGGAAAAAATGACAACGAAGATGGGATAAAACACAGGGTTACAACACAAAACCCCGGAGAGTAGCTGAGGTGCAGCAACGCGTGCTGATACAGACTGGAGAACGTGGCAACTCGGCAATTAAACGAAAGTGGACATGGACTAGTCAGTTATGAATGCCCCCCCAACCAAATGTAAAAGCCCCCATTAACACAGAACGCCCTTACATCTATTTAAAAACGCCCCAGTCAAGAAAAATTCCAGAACCCTAAATAAATAAATAAAAATTTACACAGTCCCGACCATAAACAAAATTTTACTCCGTCCAACGCAATAATTAATAAGAATTACACAGTCCAGAACCATCAATAAGAAACAAATTACACCGTCCAGAACAACAAATAAAATTTACGCCGTCCAGAGCAATAAATAAAAGTTACGCAGTCCAGAGCAATGATTTATAAAAAATTCTCAGTTCAGAACAGTCAGTAATAAATAAACTACCCAGTTTATAAACCAAGTTTATACTATAACCATTGAAGCTACAAGTTTACACAATACCCATTGGAACTATAGTTTATGAACAAGATTTACACTATAACCATTGAAACTACAAATTTACACATTAACCATTGAAACTACAGTTTATAAACTAAGTTATACAATAACCATGGAAACTACAAGTTTATACAGTAACCATTATACCCTACAAAATAGAGGAGCATACCTTGCCTTATCGCCTCCTTGATGACGTCCTCCGCATTGCTCCTGCTCCATGCTGCTCCCGCTTGTCGGTCGTAGAGACTACACCGGTACCTCCCAGCCAAATGCTAGGGGTACTCTACTTTCCCCTCAACCCCCTGAGCTGCAAAGGGGCCACACACATTCCAGACAGTAACCTAGCTTCCCAGCCCGCCTCCAAGGCTGAGCTACCACTCTAACACAGCTGAGAAGATCCCCAACTCCTCAGAAGCAATCCGTCCAGTTTTCCATTTCGACAGCATAACAATACCTATTAGCTCCTCCATTTTCCCCCTTCCTCCTCTCTATTTATGGCCTCTCAAACCCTAAATCATATTTTTTTTAAGTTTCCCCCCTCTCCCTTTTTTTTCTCTTTTTT
>JASDQU010109036.1:63516-81121 GCA_032191745.1 Picea mariana | reverse complement strand
CACCAGTTGACTGAGTAGTTATCCTTAGCTAGGAGGGGTGTTACAATGTACAAGGAAAGGCTCAAATTCTGTCATGTCCATGTACAGGGAGAGGCCCGAATTTGGCCATGTCCTTGTACATGGACAAAGTCAAATTCGTGTCTTTCCCTGTACATGGACAGGGCCAAATTCAAGCCTATCCATGTACAGGGAGAGGATCGAACTCGGCCATGTCCATGTACAGGGGAAAGCCCGAATTCATTAAAGTATTGATGAAATATTAAAACATAAAATGAAATAGTCTAAAAGTATTTATTTATCGAGTTGTCTAATGTTTGGTGCTAGTTGATCCAAGGTGGTAGTAGACCCAGTAATATCATATCCATGGTATTTTGTGGATCCTATGTTTAAAATAAAAATAAACATCAATCCTAGTCAACTTAAATAATCATATTTTAATATGTAGAATCAAATCATTGGAATCTTCTTTTTTGGAAAAATAAAATAAATTAGTTTAATATGAGGGTTTTGTTCATTCTGATTACAATAGTGATTTATAAGTTTAAGGTAAAAGTGGAAATTACATATATGGACAGGGAATAATTCGGCCATGTCCCTATACAGGGACAGGTCTAAATTCAGTCTTGAATTCAGGCATGTCCCTGTACATGGATAGGGCACAATTAGGGATTCCCTAAGGTAAACCTAATTCCAAGGTTAAAAGGTTGATTAAATTGTTCAAGGACTCAAGGTAAGTTTGATTTGAAATATGTTTTATGTGTGTCCAATGAGGCATCTTTCATATTAGAAATGAGGCACAATATAATGTAGGATATGTATGACTGATATACTTTGACTTGTATCATATCTAAATTTATGTGATGTGTGAAGTAAGTTACTTTCAAATTTGCAAACAAAGAATGAAGTTTAAGCAAAAGTAAAGTATGGAATTCAAATTTAAATGCTCAAATACAATTAGAAATATAAATTTTCTGCATCAAATATGAGTGAAAAATGAAGAAATTTATAAAGGAAATCAATAGAATTTATTCTAGAATGCAAGGTCTATGAAATGAGATTAAAGTAAGATCTGGAAATTTTCTTTTTAGACTCAAACGTTATCTAGAAATATAATTTTTTTACTTATATTCAGTGATATCAATTCATAAAATGTAAAACAGAAATCGAAATCAATTTCCAAAGTACAAAAAAACTAAATAAATGAGTCTACTTGGATTGGAAAATGGCAGTTTTTAGACTCAAAACAAATCTAGAAATGAAATTTTCTACACTAAACTAATTTCTCAAAAGTGCAGTGAGTTTAAAACAAAAATAAAAATGAATTCTAGAATGTTTAAAACTGAGTTCTGCCTACTTAAGATGCAAGTTGAAATTCCTAGGCCAAATATCTATGCTAAAAATATATATTTCTAAAGTAATTGAATGCTGAAATGCACAAAATTACAAGCAACTTCTCATACAAATATATCACCAAATCAATCTAATGGTTAAGAACATGTGTTTCTTCCTTGAATGTTACATGTTCAAATCCACACCAGGTAGGGTATGTATACCTCTATAGACTTTAGCAATCAAATCCCTAGGGTCCCTTTTCCCACAAAGAAGGGGGTCACAAATGGATTATTATGAAATACAACATGAGTGGGCCTAATGATTAAGAACATGTGTTTCCTTCTAAAAGGTTACAAGTTCAAATCCAAAGGGGGGTATGGTATCTATATGTCCGTAGACTTTACCAGTCAAATTGTTGGGGGGAGGGGATCCCTTATCCCACAAACAAGGGGCTCTGAGGTAGAGGTGGCCCCTTGTCCCACAAACAAGGGGGTCTCGCTTGGTTGTGACCTTAAAATTGGATTATTATTATTATTATATTAAAATAATACTTTTATTTTTTATGCTATTCTTTTATAGGCTACATAAGTTAGTGGTTATATATATTTTTAAAATGGTTATGGCGATAAAGAATAAAAGAGGTGTGTATTTTAAGATCATGATCTATGTTAAGGCACAAATATATTAAAATAATTAAATTATATATATATATATATATATATATATATATATATATATATATATATATATAATTTAATTATTTTAATATATTTGTGCCTTAACATAGATCATGATCTTAAAATACACACCTCTTTTATTCTTTATCGCCATAACCATTTTAAAAATAAGTGATACACTCGCTAGTATAGATTAAGACTTGCAATCTAAAAATAAATAAAAATTGTTTGATAATGTTAAAACCCTCATACCCTACACTAATGCAAGGATTTTTAATTTCAATTTTTTAAAAGAAATTATGTTGTTTAAGTACTCAACACCGGCAATAATAGAAACATATGCATTATATTTTGCATGAAAAATAACATACCAATGTTAGAAAGACTTAAATTTCACATAGACATGCACAAATTCTATAAACAAAAATTATATATTCGGAAATCTAATTTGATTTCCTATATTTCATCTTTTTACACCACATTCAAATTTATTGTCAAAGTACCTCGAATCATCCCTTCAAGTTAAGAGATTGTTGTTTTTCCATGTTAGCATTACCCCTAATGCATCATGGGATACCATCATTAACTTGTGTGTGTGCAAACACACACACACACACACACACAAAACATGTTTTTTTCCCATAGTTTGGATTTTTTTCTCTTTTTTTTTTGTTTCCATATTTTTCAATTTTTTGTATTTTTTTGCAATGGTGTTGGTTACTACTTGTAGCACAACTTTTTGAATTGAGGGTCGTTTTTTAGTATTAATTCCACAACAATACCGATTTTCAAGGCCATGGTTTCAAACAAGTTGTAATTTTAACCAAAAGGGAAGAGAGTAGCACCATTTTTTGATTCAAAAATAGATTGTAAATTTTTTGTTTACAGGTGTATGGATTCTCAAGGCCAAGGTTTCAAACAAGTTGTTATTTTAAACCCAAAAAATGGGTGCTACTAAGAGAACCACTTTTTGATTTGAGGGTTGATTTTAAGGATTTTGTCCACCAGGGCACCGATTGTGAAGGACACAACTTTAATTTTAACCTAAAAAAAACAAGGTTGCTACTAGTAGCACCACTTTTTGAAATAAGGGTTAAAACAACTACTAAGACAACCTTTGAAAAATGAAAACTCTGAAGCATTCTCATCAAGTTGGTAACCTTGTTTTATATCCTTGTTAGTATGGAATGGGTGGAATCACATTGCGTTAAACTTGATTGTTGTAAAAATACTTTGATTGCACATATAAAGATAAGAACCCAAGGATAGTGAGAGACATTCCAAAGAAAGTTTTTGTTAGTTAGATTTCAACCTTGTAGCTAAATAAATGTTTTATAAAAATATATCTATTGTATGCAACCCATTTATTAGATTCAACAAAGGATAGAAATATCAAGTTTTAATACTATTCTATGTTACAAAATTTCAATGATACATTCCTCGATCAAGTTCTAGGACTTCCTCCAAATAGGTATATTGATTTAACAATTGATCGATCTTGTACCTAGAGCCACACCCGTGTCCAAGACTCATTATAGAATGAGTACCCCATAATTACTAGAGATGAAAATGCAATTGTGAGAGATGTTGGAAGAGGGATATATTTAATCAAGTGTATCTCCATGGGGAGTGCCTATCTAATTTTTGAAAAATAAAACATGGAACTCTTAGGATATGCATTGATTACAGGTATTTGAATAAAGTGACAATGAAGAGCAAGTATTTTCTACCTCAAATTGGTGACATGATTAAATCAATGAGAGGATCAAAAATCTTTTCAAAGATTTATTTTATGTATGGTTATAATTATGTAATAATTAAGGAAGATACATTCATATAGTATTTAGATCAAGGTATGTCCACTATGAATTTATGGTGGTGCCATTTGGGCTCATTAATCCACCAACAACATTCATGTGTTCATGGGTAAGTTTTAAACAAGTATTCGAATAAGTTTATGATAGTTTTCTTGGATGATATTATTATTAATTTTAATAATTAAGAAGATATTGTGGAACATTTGAGAATGTTTTTGCAAGTGCTAAGAGAACATAAGTTGTATGCAAAACTAAGAAAATGTGATTTTTATCAAAATGAAATTCATTATTTGGGTCACATTATTTCAAAACACGGAATATCTATGGATTGAGAGAAAATTGAGGCCATGATGAATTGGCCCACTTCAAATAATGTAGCAAGTGTGAGGTGTTTTTATGTGTTTTGATGGTTACTACAAAAGATTCATTAAGATATTTTCTAATATTGGACACCCAATTAGTGTTAATCCCTAAATACTGTGTTATTACATTTATATTGTTATATTAGTGTTGTTATTATTCATCGACTATACCCATTAATTGTAATTGTTCTCTTTGTCTCTTATATATACCAAGGAGACCTAGTTTTAATGAGCATCTCATATTGTATTTTTATATTATAAAAATAGATTGCATCCTTGAATATACTTCTTATTTATTGTTCTCTCTCATTATCAAGGTGTGAATTTACTTCTTATTATATTTTTATGCTATTTGGGTGTTTGGTAAATAACATTTGGTTTCAGATCATATGATCCTTTGGTTTGGCTACTTCAAACAAGTCATCTTGATATTTTCTCTATATAATTTTTTATATATAGTTTCTAATAGTAAATTTTTTGGGATCCTGATGAGACACATCATTGTACATGTGGTAAAAAAATTAGGTTTTGGTTTTTGGTTCTCTATACTTTCAGAGATATAGCCTATGGAAATTAGGTATTTTGACTAGTCCCGAAATTAGTCTCTAACGAGTCATCTTGGAATTTTTTCTATAACATTTTTCCTAATATTTTTCAAATAGGGAAATTTGTGGGAGACTTAGAAGACATTGAAAGGTACACGTGGTAAAAATTTTAGGGTATATTTCTCTATACTTTTATAAATATGGGTTCTGGAAATTTGTGTTGCTGACAAGTCTTGAAACTAGTCTCAAATGTGCATTGTTGGTAAGACAATCATATCTAAAGCTTTAAAATTCCAAATTTTTTTCCACCTTTTCCATTGGAAATAAAACATATCATAGTTTTTAGGTCAAATTGTTTGAAGTAGATCAAAAAAATTGGACACGTGGAAGTCTGTACAAGTTCACTCTCTTGAAAGGGAAAAAAACAACAAGTTTCGGGAATGTTACTATAACTTTCTCTTGGCACATTGGAATTTGGTCAAGCTATGACATTGAAGACAAGACATATCAAGATGCTATAGATAAAAAAATTAGACTTGGTGGAGCCAAAATTTCAATGATACTTCAAGATAAAGGTCAACCACAATACATTATACAAATTGGGGTTTTCAAAGGTATGTTAACTTGAAATTAGCATAAGTTTTGATTAAAAGATCTATTTTGGGTGATTCCAAAATTGTGATAAAGATAAAAGGGAGAGTATTTTTATTTTATCCCATAGTAAAGGGTTATGAAAAATCTTCTACTCTTGATAAACCTCCATAAAAATAACACATGACAATTGAAAGTGAAGACTTAAGGTACCAGGTATCCCTATTAAGGAACCAATTTAAGGAAATGGGTGAGATTGTGTCGAAAAAGATTGATTTGGGACATTTGAATGAATTAATGAAAACATAAATGGATCCAAAGATGGATCAATTACAAAATTCCATGGATTAAAAAATGGAACAATTCCAAAATTCCAGGGATCAAAAGATGGAACAATTACAAAATTCCAATGAATTTATGCTCATACATACCATAGAGGAGAGGTTCCCTAAAAGTGATATTGAGACACAAGGAATTTTTGGAAATAGGGAGAACATAATTTTTGAACCCTCATCACATATGGGAATTATTTTAACAAATGTGGAGACCATAAAAATTCAATATTAGAATTATGATTATTCATCACTGAAAGATTCTCATCATAAGGGGTTCAACTTGACTCCAAGGAACTACTTAATTCCCAATATTGATAGGATTAAATTTGACGATAAAGATAGTATAGCATAGATATTCCAAATGGAGAAATTCTTTGATCTATTTCAAGTGCCAACTTTACAAAGGAAACTCTTGCATCCTTGTATTTAGAACTTGATCATTTGTTTTGGTGCCAATGGCTTTGTGAATGAAAAAATGATTCTATTGTATCTTGGTAAATTTTTATAAATGAATTGATAACACATTATCGAGATATTAAAAACAACGCATTATTTAGTTATTTGATAAATCTTCTGCAAATAGGTCCACTTACAGAGCACATTCAACAATTCCAAAACTTGAGTCTCAAGGTAAATAAAATTCCTAGGGATATTTTTTTAGATCCCTTTATGGAAATTCAAAGGAGAGAATTCAACAAGAGGTGTTTCTCTTCGAACCTAAATCCATGGAGAATAATTTCAATGTGGAAAGGAAAGTGGAAAGTAAAAATATGTCTATTAGAAGGGTGGCGACTAACAACTATAGAAAACAACATGTTCCCTCTCCTAACATCACTCAAACTACAAGGTTGAAGCATAAAAAAATGGATGAAAAAGAGAAAATGGGCTATGTTTTAGTTGTGACAACAAGTATAGTAATGCACATCAATGTGATGAGAATAAATTATTCTACATAGATTGTGAAGAGGAAAAAGATCAAGAATTGGAACCATCACAAGATCTAAAATTGGAAAAGACTACTCCAACAATATCTTGTCATTAATTGGCTATCATCAAAACTCCTTAAACTCTCAATATATAAGGATATATAAAACCGAATATGGTATCATTGTTGATTAATTCTGGTAGTACCCATAACTTCATTAATTGCTAATTAGTCAAACTTCTCAATTGCTTTATATATATAGGATCATAGTTTCAAGTAATGATTGCATATGGAGGCACCATAAATTGTTTATAGAAGTTTCATAGTATTAATATCACTATGGGGGAGTATTTATTAGATAGAATAATGATTGGAATCTAAATGGATGGTCTTGATGTTGTATTAGGGGTACAATGGTTACAATCACTGGGAATGATGACTCTTAATTTTTAGGAACTCTTCATGAGATTTTCCTAGGAAGGAAAGGAATTGAACTCAAAGGTATCCTAGGAAATCAATATAAAGTGATAATCTCTAACCGAATGACAAAATTTCTAAACATGGGACACTATGGTGTAATTGCACAATTGTGCTCACTGGATATTTAAGAATCTAGACCCTTTGCTCTTGTGGATCTCAAAAACGTTATCAACAATCATTCCAAGGTATTTGGATAGATGCATAAGGGTCTTCCATCATCTCAATATCATTACCATGCTATTCATTTGGAAAGTGTACCCCCTAACATTAGGCCTTACAAGTACCCATATGCACAAAGGGGTGTGATTGAGCATACGATTTAAGAAATGTTATAGGCTAGAATCATTAAATTTGGACAAAGTTCTTTATATTCACCAATGGTGATTATTAAAAAAAAGGAAGGTTCATGGCGTATGTGTCCATATTACAAATAGCTCAACAAAATGACCATTAAAGATAAGTTTATTATTCCTGTCGTTAATAAATTATTAGATGAATTGCAAGGAGAAATTTTCTTTACCAAGTTGGATTTCCATTCTCAATATCATCAAATTAGAATGAGTAAATAAGACATTCCCAAATATACTTTAGAAAACATGAAGGTGATTATGAGTTTTTGGTAATGTCGTTTGGCTTTAGTAATGCACCTTCCACATTTCTAAGCTTGATGAATTCTATTTTCGAACCCTTAATATGATTAGTATTTTTTTATGATATACTAATCTACAACAAATATTTGGAAGAACATGTATAGCATGTTGACATGGTATTAAAACTATTGTAAGATCAACAACTATATGTGAATCCTTCACAATTTTACCCTGGGTCCAGGAAGTGGAATATTTGGGTCATATTGCATCTCATGAAGGTGTTAAAGTGTACCCTAAAAAAATTACAACTATTATGGATTGTCCAATTTCTAGAACCTCGAAGAAGATTAGAGGATTTTAGGATTGGTGGGATATTAGCACAAGTTTATCAAGAATTATGCTCAAATATTAGCACCTCTAACAACATTATTAAAAAAGGAGGAATTTTCTTGGACTCAAGAAGCAACAACAGATTTTGAAAATCTTAACGAGTTTATGTGTACATATCATATCATGGACACACTTGAATTCACAAAAACATTTATTGTGGAGTGTGATCTCTCAAGGCATGGAATTGGTGTATTTTTATTGTAAGAAAAAAATCCCCTTGCCTTTGAAAGTAGCCATATTAAAGGAAATAACTTACTCAAACCCATTTATGAAAAGGAAATTTCATCCATATTACATGTAGTTAAGAAATGACAACATTACGTAATAGGAAGACACTTCAGGGTAAAAATAGATCATGTTATTTTGACGTACTTCTTGGAACAATGATTATACTCATAAGAGCGACAAAGATTCTAATTTATGAATTTGAAATTATCTACAAAAAAGGAAACAAAATGTGGTGGTAGATTAAGGAAAGAAGAGGACACAAATGGCTTACTGCATGTTATTTTCATTCCACAATCTTATTGAGTGGAAGAAGAAAGGATAGAATGAAAGCAATATCATAAGGTATACAATATCATTCAACAAATACAAGAGGTCCCAAGTGCATTAAATAATTTTGTGTGGAAAAAATATTCATTTTGGTGTCAAGATCACCTATATTTATATAAGAATTGCCAACTCAAATAGAAGGTCCTTTTGGAATTGAGTAGTTCTCCTATAGGAGGAATTTAGTGTTCTTGAAAACTTACCACATGATCGAGAAGGATTTTTTTGGGGAATGTCTTAAAATTGATTTTCAAAAGTTTTTGTTTAAATGTTTGGTTTTCCAACAGAATAAGGGAGATATTCAAGACTCCAAGTCTTCTATGACCATTATCCATACCAACTCAACATTGGAAAATGGTTTCAATGGATTTATTACAGGTGTATCTAAGTCCAAATGAAATAATTTGATCATGGTAGTAGTGGATTGACTCACAAAGTACACCCATTTTTTCTCTCTTTCTCATCCTTTTGAACCAAGTATAATATCTACATCATTCATGGAAATAGTTCAGAAGCCACATGGAATCCCCAAGATAATTGTAATTGATAGATACCCAATTTTCAATGGTAATTTTTGGATTGAATTATTTTATTTTTTGGGTACTCAATTGGATAACAAAACTTCTTACCAGCCTTAATATAAAGGGAAGACTAAGATTGTGGATAAATTTCTACAAGGGTATCTCATTAATTTTCATTTGATAAAAAAACATAATGGATCAAGTGATTTCCCTTGGTAGAATTTTGGTACAACAAATCCTTCCATACTTGAGAAAAAATGTGCATGTTATAAGAAAAAATTGTCCATTGGGATACATCCTACCTATTCAATGGTGAATATGGTTATGTATAACCTCTTTGATAGCTCGGAACGAGGTAGAGACTACCCACACCTCATATGGTATTGTGTCTAAGGTTGTCAAAAGGGGAAAAATAAGAGGTGAGTGACTTGCATAAAATCCCTCTTAAGACCACCCAACCTAGGTATTGTCCTCCCTTAGCTTCTTGGGTAGCCAAAAAGCCCTAGAGGTAAATTTTTATGGACAAGAGGGTTAAAAATACCTTGTTGATTTTTGGATTAGCAAACTGATAAAAGTGAACAACAAGTTGTTCTCTCCCTTATGACCTTGGGAAAATGTTTGAAATTGGTTCCCAAGGTAAACCGAGGCTCAAAATAATTTCTGAGTGAATGACTTGTATAAAATACTGAAAAATAAGAGTCAAAAAATATTGAGAAAGATACAACCATGTCATTTTAAGTGGTTGTAATTTATGAAAAACAAGTTGTTCTGGACTTGTAATGTGTTAAAACAAGCCCAAAATGGCTTGATATTACCCATAATTGCCTGAAAAGTGGTATCCAGATTTTTCAAAGTTGAAAAATGGGGTCTAAAAATGCAATTACAACCCTTTAGTAAGTTGTAACAACAATTGAAAAGGATGTAATTAGTTGTAAACTAATATTTACCAGGGTGTTGGGTTGAATTATGAAAGGTTTAAGAGTTTGAAAATGTATTAATTGTAATTTTTAAGTTGATTAATAACATGCAATGGTTACCACACCATTTTCAAGGTCCTCCCAACCAAGCTCACACCTATTATTCCATAATTGTTCCACCCAATATACAAATAGTGAGCTTGTGTACACTACTTGGTTAGAATGAAGAGTGCCCCTTCTAGTTCAAAGAAGGAGGGGTTAGCCTTTTCTCATCACTAGTGATTTCACACTCTTAAAGACGCTTGGATGGAAGAAGGATACATGTGCAAAGGAAGAGGTTCAGGACCCCTGCCCCACCCAAGGGTGTTTTACTTAAGCTTACCCAAGAAGAGTAGTATTTCAACCCAAGCTAAGTTATTCAATGTCTTAACCATGATATTTAACAACAATGAGAAATTGAACAAAGAACAAATTCATGATAATAGTTGAGTTTTCATACTATCTTACATCACCTATAGGAATGAATTTAACTCTAGATTAGATTCAAAATAGAACATGATCAAGAAGTATTGATAGTGGAATTTGTCCAGCTATGAGGTATGCAACTTGCACTCTTTATAGACTAGACATAGAAATTTAAAATTTAGAAAATGATCACTCATTCGAAATCTTGGTCAGATCCCTATAGGGTAAAACCACTATATTGTTTTAAAGATTAATAGAAATCATTTTATTTCTATGGAACAATCGAATGACCAACGAAAGAGATCAACGTTGAAATTTTTTGCAAACTAAGTCCTCATCTCATGAAACCTAACCTGATCAACCTTGACATATGGAAGGTTGATATGGAAGAGTTTCAAAACTTAGAAATAGCCTAAGGATGGCCTCCACCAAGACACAAATATTGTGATCTCAAACTAAGCAAAACAAGGATATATTGATCCTAATTGTGCATCAACAAGATATTGTTGGGAACTATGGAATTAATGACTACCATGGATATGTATTATGGGTAATAGTAGGCTATGTAATACTCTAACTCTGAAATCCATATATCTCTACTAACCCCAACTTGATGAGTGACTTGACCAAACTAAAAAATGAACATTGTAACTTTCTTGGACTGAAACCAAGTGACTTAAAATTGATGACTAATACTCTTATAGTTCATGTTAAGTCACCATGGACTGGACTAATTATTTAATATGACCTTCTGATACTCTTTAATGTAGCATGATTCATAATGATTATGACTCATACCACCTTCTTTGATATGAATTTAATTTTGAGTATCAGTGGACATAATATCACATGTGATAGAAGTTATCTACTTAGTACGAGAGGGTCAACATCGAGATTGTTTTATTTGTGTGGAGGAAAGGACAATTTCACAGGGTCACCATACATGGTATGTGTAATAATGCCATTGCAAAAGGCGATTCTTCTTTTTATTATCAAAACTATGTTCAAAGTTGAGAAATGTATCCCGAACCCTCCGAAGATAAAACCTACTTGTTAATTCTTCTTTTTATATGTTTATGGTGATCATATGACTGATTCACCTTTTGTATATGACAATATTATGTTGTTTGATGAGGTTTCATTCTTTATGGAGATTAAA
Source organism: Picea mariana (assembly GCA_032191745.1). Taxonomy (NCBI): domain Eukaryota; kingdom Viridiplantae; phylum Streptophyta; class Pinopsida; order Pinales; family Pinaceae; genus Picea; species Picea mariana. The sequence goes on along the minus strand of JASDQU010109036.1, from coordinate 69,463 downwards.
ACAACATTTTCAGATTAAAAATTCAAAAAATTGAGTAACAAAGTATGAAACTGAAAGAGGATTGATTTTATTATAATATTATTGGGTTATCATTATAAATATGAATTTAATAATTGGTTTATTATGAAATATTGGTTTCTATTATGAATTCAATAATGGTTTCTATTATGATTCAATAATAGGTTGATCGATTTTGGATTTAATACTCATTTTGTAAACTGTGTAATGAGTTTTGTATCCTCTATTGCATTTGTCATTTTAAATAATGGATCAACTTCAATTTTCTTCAAAAGTGGTAGAGAGTTAAGGTACTGGTTTCCATTATCCCCTATTTTATTTCTAATTGTGGTTGAGGGCTTAAGTAGATCATTTATTGAGGCAAAAAGAGTTGGATCTTTCGAAGGAATCAAAATTGGCTATAATATATCTTTGTATAATCTTTTGTTAGTTGATGATATATTAGTATTTTGTGATGGTCCAAGGCAGGATTCCTTTAAGATTAAAGAGACATTAGATATTTATTGTAAAGCTACATGTATGTTGATCAATGTTAAGAAGTAATCTATATATGTTTATGGATTAGTTGATGAGGAGGTGGGGTATTTTACTCAACTAATTCCTTTCCCACAATTTGACATTGATAATGGTTTTAAATTTTTAGGCTTGTATCTTAAGCCAATGCATAAAAAAGGATTGTAGTTGACTTATGGTTGTTAGAAAAATAGGATCATGGAGAAATAAAATAAAATAAAATGTGGAAATAAATAACAAAAGATACACAATACAATAGAGACACAAATATATGTGGTTCACCCAGTGTGGGCTACGTCCACTAGAAAAATTGCCAAGTCCTTCCTTTTTATTATCCAACAAATGAAGGGATACAACCTACAACACACATGTTGTAACTTCCTCTTCTTTCTCTTACAATTTCCTCTCTCAGAATACAATATTCACAATGATACATAGCCACAATGCATTTCCCTCATAAAAGAGGGTTTCCTTCTAGGGAATAAAACCCTAACATAAATTCTATTGTCATATTTTCAACCTTATAATGAACGATCCATATTTACTATGAAATTACAATATACATTTACAAGGTAATTTTTCCTTCAGGGGTCCACTTGCCCCCAGACCCCGCAGGGAGGGCAAGCCCCTCCTGCAACCCCCTCACGTGGAGGGGTGTAAAGTATTCTGGGGTGTACATTCTTCATGGGGTATAAACATGGCTGAAAATAAAGACTTATGAAACAGGAAGATAATCAGACTCCACAACCAACAATATTCCACTTGGAGACTGGTCACAAAAACTCCATTGTTGTTGTACCTACTAGACTAGACTCCACCTTAGACCTAAAAATTTCTCATCTTCACCTTCATGCTTAAAGACCAACTGAAAGTGAGCAGGAACTTAGTTTCTCCCTGGTTACTCCCTTTGTTAACATGTCTACAGGATTCTGGCTAGTATGTATCTTTTCCGACTTCAAATGTCCATCTTCCAAGATAGATCATATGAAATGATACATGAAATGTATATGATTAGTCTTCGAATAGAAGGTTGAGTTCTTTGCAATATTAATGACATTCTCATTGTCATAGTACAACCTAATATTCTCCTGCTTCTTTCCCAATTCCTTCATAAACCTCTATAACTAAATCATTTCTTTACTGACCTCTATAGCAACAACATACTCTGATTCTGTTGTTGAAAGTGCAACAACCTTTTGTAGTTTTGAAATCCAACTTACTGTTGTTCCACCTACAGTAAAAACATACCCTATGGTGCTCCTCCTAGTATCTTTATCACCTTCCATATTTGAATCAACATATCCCTGTAGAACGGTGTCTAAACCTCCAAAATATAATGCATTAGTAGCAGTACCTTTCAAATACTTGAGAATCCACTTTACTTCCTCCCAATGTTCTTTACCTGGATTGTTCATATACCTACTCAAGACTCCCACTGCATGTGCAATATCTGGTCTTGTGCAAACCATTGCATACATCAAGCTACCAATTGTTGATGAATAAGGGACCTTGGACATGTATTCAATCTCCTCCCGTGTCTTCTAACATATTTCCTTAGTTAATTTGAAATGGCTGGCCAAAGGTGTACTAATTGGTTTTTCATTCTGCATTCTAAACCTCTCCAACACCTTCTCTATGTACTCACCCTGAGACAATGTCAATTTGTGATTTTTCCAGACTCTTATTATTCTCATACCAAGGATTTTCTTTGCAACACCCAAATCCTTCATTGCAAATGAATTATCTAATTTATTATTGAGCACATTTATATCCTGCATATTAGACCCTACAACAAGCATTTCATCTACATACAATAGCAAGATAATATAGCTTCCATTTTTTAGCTTTTTAAAATAAACACAGTGATCAAAATGACATCTACTATAACCTTGTTCTTTCATAAACATGTCAAACTTCAAATACCATTGTTTGGGATCTTTCTTTAGGCCATACAAGCTCTTCTTCAACCTGCATACCAAATTTTCGTTCCCTTTGACCTCATACCCCTGTGGATGCTGCATATAAATCTCTTCCTCCAAATCCCCATGGAGAAAAGTTTTTTTTAAATCTAACAGTTCAAGATGTAAATCTTCTACCACCATAAGACTTAAAATAGTCCTAATTGAAGTCATTTTAACAATAAGATAAAATATTTCATCAAATTGTATACCATTCTTTTGGGAAAAACCCTTTACAATAAGTCTATCCTTGTACCATTTTTTTTCTTCATCTTATTCCTTCAACTTGCAAACCCATTTATTCTGCAATGCTCTTTTTCCTGCACGCAACTCAACCAAATCCCAAGTCTAATTATTTACCAGGGAATACATTTCCTCTTTCATTTCTTGATCCCACTTCTCTTTATTGTCTACCTGCATTTCCTCTTCATAACATTATGGCTCACTAGAATCAATCAACAATAAATAATACAATGAAGGAGAGTATCATTCAGGGGGTCTACTTAACCCGATATATCTTCTAACAACACTTGTAGGAGTTTGAGGTACATGTTGCTCCTGTTGTTATACATTTTAATTGTGTGGTACCCTTGGATTTTTTTTTCAGTGATCTCATCAAGCACTGTGCATTCTAGTTTTTATTTTTCCTGTTTCTTTCCCCGCAACTGATCTTTGTACATGACCTTATCATTGAGTATGATATCTCTACTCCTAATTATTTTTTTATTTTGATAATTCCATAAACGATAACAAAAATCATTAACTTTGTGTCCAATAAAGGTACACTTCTTGGATTTTTCCTCAAGCTTTGTTCTATTTTATTTATCAATATGAACAAAATTGCTTCACAACCAAAAGTCTTCAAAAAAGAATAGTTTACCTTTTTACCTATACATGCCTCCTCTATAATTACACCATCCAAAGATATTGAAGGTCCTTTGTTTATTAAGTAAACAATAGTATGTACAACATCTTCCCATAACTGTAAGGAAAAACCAACATGCAATGCCATACTCCTTGCAGACTCCATGATTGTTTTGTTCATCCTTTTTGACACACCATTTTCTTGTGGTGTTCCTGAAAATGTCTTCTCTCTATGAATCCCATGGTATGAACAGTAATCATCAAACTCCTTGATGCAATATTCACCTCCATTGTCTGATCTAAGACACTTCAAACTTTTTCCTGTCTCATTCTCAACCAAAGATTTCCATTTCTTAGAAGTATCAAAAACATCATATTTTTGTTGAATGCAATAAACCCAAGTTTTTTTAGTTGCATCATCAATAAAAGTAACATAATAACGAGAGCCTCCAAAAGATGATACCTGATATGGTCCCCATACATATGTATGCACGAAATCTAACCTTTCACTCTTATTTTGTTTTGCGACTCTGATAAATATGACTCTCTTATGTTTTCCATAAACAAAATGCTCGCATAAATCCAAATCAATTTGTTTAAGAGTTGGAATCAAATATATTTTATGAAGCATCTGCATCCCTTTGTCACTCTGTAACATCCCACTCTGGCGCACTGAGAAAACTTATTCTTTGAGCACACTTGCTCGCAAGTGATCTGGAATTTTATGATGTTGAAACATTTAACCTTGATTATGATGTGTTATGATAGATGACATGATGTTTTATTGCTTGACATAGGCAGGTGATTTTGACTCAGTTTTATTGAGTGTGCAGTGTTTTTGGACCTTGAGGATGCAGAGGCATCGATGGAACCCCTTGGACTCTGAACTAAGTCAGGGAGTGTGATATTTGGGTTGATTTATTTGCTGTGATATTTCATTGATTTGATGATATGATGTTGACATGTTCTAACACGATTGTTGATGATGCAGGCTGACGATAGCATGCCGACCAGACTCACATATGGAGTAAAGGGGCCACACACGATTTGCAGAGAGGTTGAGGGAGAGGTGTGGACAACAGCCCTGCCACAACCTACTAGCACTCCCGTCGTGGCTCGAACTATAGGTTAACGATTACCTAGTTCGAGAGGATCCATGATGCCGTGAGGGCAGACTGCGACAGTCTCTCATGAAGATTCTAAGGGGCGCGCAATAAGCCAGGGGCCTTATTCCTTAGAGCCCTTAGTCTCCCACAAGTTCACCTGGCGGAGTGTTGACTCCAGGGGTTATAGATGTCTACCAATCAGTCAAGTTGGTGAGTGGCACCCTTGGAGCACGTGGTTCATCCTGAAGGGCATGTCGTGCAAAAGAAACACAAGTTGGCGAGTGGCACCCTTGGAGCACGTGGTGCATCCTGAAGGGCACGTCGTGCAAAAGAAATGAATGGGGCGAGTGGCACCCTTGGAGCTTGTGGTGCGTCCTGAAGGGCACGTCGCATTGATGTTGAGAAAGAACAAACCTAGATGGACGTAAGACATTAACGCCTTAAGAAATTCTTAAAACGACTCCCCTAAACAATTGTCGCCCAGTTCAAAATCTAAACCTAAGTCTAAAAACTTCTCTAAGATAAAATTTCGATTAACCTTAAGGAAAAGACCCTAAAAATAAAAATAAAGCTGTAAACTAAAACCCACTTAAGTAATGGTTTTAGTCTTCTTAACTTTAGGGGGGTAAAGTGAAGAGAGGGATAAATTAATTGAAATCTGTGGTTTTAAATTGTAAAGAAGAAATAAAATTATTAATGTGTGGGAGTGTAACATCCCGCTCTGGCGCACTGAGAACACTTATTATTTGAGGACACCTGCTCGCAAGTGATCTGGACTTTTATGATGTTAGACCATTTATACTTGATTATGATGCGATTGATAGATGACATGATGTGTTACTATTTGATGTAGACAGGTGCTATTGACTCAGTTTTATTGAGTGTGCAGGTTTTTGACCTTGAGGATGCAGAGGCATCGGTAGAACCCCCTTGGACTCCGGACTGAGTCAGGGAGTGTGCTTTTGGGTGATATGTTTACTATGATGTTTTATTCGATTTGATGATTTGTTGTTGACATTTCTGACATGATTTTTGATGATGCAGGCTCACAATAGCTTGCCGACCAAACTCACATATGGATTAAAGGGGCCACACATGATTTGCAGAGAGGTTGAGGGAGAGGGGTGGATAGCAGCCCTGCCACCGCCTACTAGCACTCCTGTCGTGGCTCAAACTGTAGGTTAATGATTACCTAGTTCGAGAGGATCCACGATGCCATGAGGGTAGACTGCGACAGTCGCTCACGATGATTCTAAGGGGCACGCAATAAGGCGGGGGCCTTATTCCTTAGAACCCTTAGTCTCCTACAAGTTCACCTGGTGGAGTGTTGACTCCAGGGGTTATAGAGGTCTACCAATCAGTTCAGTCGGCGAGTGGCACCCTTGGAGCACTTGGTGCATCTTGAAGGGCACGTCACACAAAAGAAACTCAGTTGGCGAGTGTCACCCTTGAAGCACATGGTGCATCCTGAAGGGCACGTCTCCCAAA
>JASDQU010109036.1:22787-35027 GCA_032191745.1 Picea mariana | reverse complement strand
TTTTTTTAATTAGATGTAGAGGTTAAATTTGATATTGAATCCTTCGTATATATTAGAAGAGGTTACATTAATGGTTCTATCAATGTAATTGGGTATCATAAAGATGTCATGGTAATGCACATACTTGAGAAAGGGTTAGTTCCATTTAGAAGTTAGAAGTGGGTATCTTGGTGATGTTGGACACACCTACCACACTTAGAGGGGGGGAGGGGAGGGGAGGGCGGGGCTGAATGAGTGTGGGGATCTTTTTCCCAAAAATTTCCTCTTGCAAAAAAACTCATCAATTTGCATTCAACATTTATTCATTACCCATTGCTATTGTTAGTCTCTAGTTTTGACTATATTTTTTCCTATATCATGTCAGATATACCCCCATTTTCATATCTAGTAGCATTTCCTTCTGGCCTTACCATGACACATTTGACATCCTTTTACAACTAAATGGGGCTATTCAAGGTATTCCTATGATTCAAGTTATTTTTAATGTATTTTAATATTTTAAACTAATATTGATACTAATGTGACATGAGTTAGGTACTTGTTCCCTTGAAACAGACTTATCAATACCAAGTACCGGCTCGCACTTAGTGGAGATGCCAAAGGCTTGCACGACATGGCCATATTGGATTGACAGTCTGATTCATATAATTGATTGAGTCATAACTCAATATGATGACTCAGGGCGAGATTGTAGAATTGTTTTATTATACTTATTTATGATCTATGCTTCTTGACACTACGTGTCATGAAGCTGTGAAATTAGTTTTAACTGACTATGAGTCATTTTCGGATCTAAGATTCGCTTAGATTAATGCACCTATGTTCAAGACTATTTGGGAGAGGATCTATATAAACTGAGATCGCTCTCAAGAAACATTGGTTACGGTATGCTATATGATACGATTTCTCATAATACAATTTGCTATGCATTATGTTGTTCGTTGTTAAAATGATTTGAGTTTGTTTATGAATTACGGAGCGTGAAGTATGAAACAATTTTGCATGGAATAATATGAGTAGCTCTGGTTTCATTTTAGGGTGATTGCACCTCTTGGTTGGGCCCACCAACAAGGTCAATTCGCTGTCTCTTTTCCACAGTAGAGTTAGTTTGTTTTTAGTTCTAGAATCTACATGTGGGTTAGTTTTTGAACTCGAAATTACTCTGTTAAATTCTGGCTTAGCCATTTTTCAATTAGATCATTTTCAGTTTGATATTATATTATAGATCGATGAATGTTGAATGAGTTATTTATCCTTGTAGAATTTGAAGAATGAACCAGGTGCTTAATCTAGATTTGCTCTGTTTTCCAGTTTCTAGTTTGATCATGATTTAAAGATAATTTGAGTTTAGACTTACTCTGTTCTGTTAGGATAGCTAGATTATAGTATGATTAAAGGAAGCTTCCAGTACCTGTGGGGCAAAATAGGACATTCATTTATTTCACCTATGTTAGATTTAGAATTTCTTGATACTTAGATTAAAAGGTTTTTAAAATGATCTCCCTTTTATTGTTTAGATAGATATGATGATGATTAGATGTTTAAGATAATGGTAGATAGTCTTGGGTGATTACATTAGATTAGGAACATAAATACCTTTACTTAAACTCATAATTGTTTCCATTTGATGAATTAGACAAGATATGATTAGTTTTAAGATAATCATTAGGGTTTAGTTTCTAAGAGTAAGTTTGTGTTTTTTTCTCAGAATAACCTTTAGATAGGAATTAGAATCTTACCAGCACATATAGTGTAGCAGCTCTAAGTTCACTTACCCTGGTTTGAAAATTTAGTGTTTTCAGGTAATTAAAAATCTTTAATACAACAGCCTGACATTTTTGGCGTCGTTACCGGGGAGTTGTTTAGAAGGTAAGTTAGATAATTATTTTGGTTATTTTCTTAAAATGTATTTGGTTTGGTGTGGTATTTTAGCAGGTTGATGAAAGAGGAGTTGTGAAACAAAACGTGAGAACCGACATATCTGTTATCACAAGTTCCTCTGAAACTCAATCTTAGTTTTTATTTTATCTAATATGTTTTCATGAGAAATAGAGATCATAGAGGTAGATTTAGGGGAAACTCAAAACAACAAAAAGAAGAAACCTCCACGTAAAAACCAATAGAAACTGAGACTGGAACTCTGGTTGAGGAAACCATAGAGAAAAACATAGAACCAAGAAACACCACATACCAACAAATTCAAATTACTGGTGATCCAAACTTGGTTGACACAATTAATCTAGAAGAAGTGCAAGCTATTTTCAGGAACTCTGACACTATAGTTTCACAAATAACAACTGAAACTGTTGAATCAAAGGTAATAGGATCCTCAAAAGAACCAATAGGAGATAGCAATTCTGTCAAAAAGAATCCAGAGAGGTGGGATTTCACACCCTCACCAAAGAAAGATCGGATTGCATATACAATTTTTGGTAATCCTTTTAACATGGCAGAAAGAGTGAGAGAATTGGATAGAAGAGAAGGAGGAGAAATTCATGTTGAAAATGAAGAAGAAGAAAAAGTAGAGACTGAGCTAAGACCAAAAACCACCTTTGGGTTTTCTATTTTGGATTTGGTCCAGAATGTCAATATGAAAAATATCCCACCTTTGGCACTACCAACCTTTTATGGAAAAGTAGTGAAGACCCAGATGTCTTTCTTTTTGAGTTTGACATCCTATGCAGGAGTTATAACTATCTCCAGGATGCACATAAGCTAAAGTTGTTTCCTTCTACCCTAAAAGATTATGCATTACGTTGGTTCATGAGTTTAGGGAAGTACAACATTAGATCTTGGGAATATATGAAGGAAATTTTTTTAAAGAAGTACCAGGACTATTGTAGACCCAAGGATTCTCGAAATGATATATTTAAAATGCAATAACAATATGAAGAGAGCCTTGATGATTTCTTAGAAATATTTACATATACTCTTCAAAAATCCAAATATAATGATCTCCAAAATGAAGCAATCAAGACTCTTTTCTTAAAAGGGGTTTCAGATGAGTACATTGACACTCTCAACTTAATGGATTCAGGAGACATTTATCAAAATGACTTTGAAGCACTCAATGAACTATGTAGAACTTACTCGAGAAGTAGGGGGAAAACTGCAAAAAGTGTGAGAGAACCTGTCAGCAAAAACAACAAAGTACCCACATCTGGTGGAGTTACTAGAATTGAATTGGGAAACCTTTTGGAAAATTTTAAAACAGACATTTTAGGAACGATTGGCTCTCAATTAGACACTCTGAATATTAAGAAAAAGCAGGAAGAGGAAAACCCTGTATTAAGCATATTCTGCCCAAAATGAAGAAAAAGGCATCCTTTACGAGGATTTCCTTTGGACAATGTTTCTGTATGTGCAATATGTACTGAAAATCATAAAACAGAAGATTGTCCATCCTTACCAGGATTTCAAGCTATATTCAAGGGAGGGGAATCTCCAGGGACTCCATCTACACCTAAGAGGCCTTGGAAACCTAGGAACTCAAATATGTATCAAGAACCATCCCCACAACCTTCCAGATACTATCCACCCTTCTCTCAACAACAAAAACATCCATGGAACTAGCCAAATTGGCCTCCGCAAAATGTCCCTGCTCAACCTTGGTACCAGGGATGGAGAGAACATAATTATGGAAATAACCAATAGCATCATGCGGTACCAATTCTCCAGAATCCATGTACTCAATACCCTCCAAACATACATCAGTTATTGCCTAGTTTTACTCCACCTCCTTTACCACCCGTTCAACAAACTCCTCAGCAACCTCAAAATCCACCTCGTCCCACCATATTACCCACTCAACCCATTCCAAATCCTAACAAAAAACCACCTCTACCACTCCATAGTGTTGATTTTCAAAATTACCCAGCTTACACCATAAACCCCATTTCCATACAAGAAATATAGCTGAGATCTGGGAAAACTTTAAACAAAAATTAGCCTGTAACAAGAACAACACCAAAGGTAATTATCCAAGAACATGAAGAAGAACCTATAGATGATTTATCAAATAGGGCATCTTTGAAAGATGTCATCATTCCAAAGAATAAAGTATCTGAATCACAACATAACATACAAACTCAGGTTCTCCGAACACCTCCTTTTCCTGAGAGGTTTCTCATTGAAAAAACAATTGTTCAATCTGAGTTTGACATCATGAATGAACTAAAAAATGTCTGTGTTAAGATTCCATTGTTACAAGTGATCAGAGATGTTCCAATCTATGCCAATACCATTAAAGAACTCTTCATTAAGAAACCAGGTCGGAAATAGAAAGATCCACCCATGATACACCTAGTAGGCCAGTCATCGAATTGTATTTATGAAGCTCCTAAAATTGTGAAGTATGCCAACCCCGGGAACCCAATAGTTGCAGTTACTATCAACAATGTTTCTATTGGTAACAATTTAGTCGACTTAGGTGCAGCCATTAATATAATGACTATCAATACAGTTGAACTGTTGCAGTCAATTCCTTCACCCGACCCCTATAGTTCTTGAACTTGCTGATAGAACAACTATAAAACCTCCTGGGGTCCTCGATGACATTCGTGTTACATTAGCTTCGTGGGAATATCCTGTCGACTTCATGATTATTCATTCAAAGGATCCCACAAAAGGCCATCCAATAATTTTAGGGAGACCTTGGTTGGCTACGACCAATGCTTTCATAGGATGTTGTGGTGGGGATATGTTCATATCAAATGGCATTTATTCATAGAAACTTACTCTTTTTCCACCTGCTCAACCGGTTACAGAAGAATTATGGTGGTTAAAATGTCCCTATCATGAGAATGATGAGGAAGAATCTTTATTCTCTGTTGATGAATTTCATGCACTACAAGAACCAATAGAGGATGATATTTTAAGCCAATTTCTTTCTGTGACAGAAAATGTCGAGTTTCCACAAACATATTTTCAATACGATCAAATTTTCAGAGAAGAATTTCAAGAACGAAGTGAGTTATTTTCCTCGTTTTCACCATCTATGGTTATCTCCATTGATGAGCATCTGGGGTCATATACCATTCTAGTAGAACTCAGCCTAGGCAAATGTCTATAAATCAATTCTGAACTAAGTCCCAGCCAACAGGAACAATTAACAAATCTTTTCAAAGAACAGTCAGGGGCACTTGCATGGGAGTACACTGATATGAGAGGAGTGCATCCTGACACCTGTATTCACCACATATATATACAACCAGAGATAACCCCAATAAGACAACCAAAAAGGTGTATGAATCCAATACTAAAAGATTTTGTGAAAGAAGAGTTACAAAAATTATTAAACGTAGGATTCATTTATCCAATTTCTGACAGCAAGTGGGTTTCACCTCTTGTTGTGGTACCTAAGAAAATGACAGGGAAATGGAGAATCTGTGTAGACTTTGTTATCACCCCATAAGTTATGGGAATCAACTGGTGACTGAGATATTATCTGTCTCTAGTATTTTTGTTGACAAATGATTTTTCATTCTGCAAATAATTTGAAAAGAAAAAAGAAAAGAAAAAAAGAAAAGAAAAAAGAAGAAAAAGAAAAAGAAAAAGAAAATAAAAAAGAAAAGGAAAAAGAAAAAGGAAAGGAAAAAGGAAAAAGAGGGCATAAAAGAATTAAAATAAAATCCCCATGCAATAATGGTAACTTGGTCCATAACTTTCAAGCATGGCCAAGTTCTTTTAAATTGGATGTTGATAGGGTAGTGAATGATTTGGCTAAAAAGTTTAATCTTAGCCAAAATGTCTAGGTTATATTAGTGAATAAATCTGGCTAGACTGTCTAATCCAGGTCAGGTAGCCCTAGGGTAGAGTAATTTCTTAACCCAACAGTTTAATCTGGGTTAACTGTCATAGGAAGATAGGTTAGCATTTAGGTTAGTTGCTTCATTGTTTAACTCCAATAAAACCAGCTCGAGGTAAAATGTTGCACCATGTCTCACATGCCTAAGGATAGTTTGGTCGAAGCCCCATGGTGGTGTCTCTTTGAAAATTTTGGGGGAAAACCCATAAAATGCATTTATCCTAAGTTTTCCCCCAGCGCTTGTGTTCTCCACTCCAAGTTTATGCTCCCTGCACGTTTTGACGGTTCTGATCGCGGTGCCCATATCTACAGTGCACATAGCATTCTGGACCCCCCCCCCCTCCCCCTCCCGATCGTTCTTCTTTTAACCGAGGGGGGGGTCCAGAATCGGTGATAAGACTTGCGCAAATCTGGATGGTCCAGGAACAAGCACGTAAATCAATGGTCCAGTTTGGATTCCGGACCCCCCCATCCATTCTGCCTTTAATGGAAGGGGGGGGGTCCGAAATGAATGATAAACGGCATGCTAAGATCTACGGCCAGGAAGAGGGCGCGTAGATCAACGGCTCTAATTGGATTTTGGAACCCCCTGATGATCTTGTTTTAACCAAAGGGGGGGGATCGAGAATAGTTTTTCCCCTCTGGCGAGCCCCTTGTCATATGTGGCGTCAGCCTATTGGTCTCGAAGTCCCATCACCATCTACTATCTGACAGCCCCCGTCACTCATGGATGTCATTTTCCACTTGTTCCACTTTCTCCCGAGTTATGTCACATCCCATAACTTTTGGTAGTTCCCGCTATCATTTCCCTACCCCTTTTCACTCATGGCCAGCCCCTTATTGCAACATTCACCTCCAATCCCTAGCATCCATGTCACCCGCCCGTATGTTTTGGCCACCGTCACCTTCCATCTCACCCCCAAGTGGCTCGTTTTCCATTTATTACTAGATAACATACCCGTTATCCTGTTGACCTACCTCTCGCACTCAACCGACCCTAGTTTTGAATAAAACTATCGTTATTCCCCCTACATTCACTATTCACCCATCGCACCAGAAAATCTACCTCTTACCCCTCCATTGCATTTCCGTCGCCTTCATCCACAGTCACTCGACCCCACTAACTTTGTGTTTATTGCAGGTACTATTGCAGAGATGGCACTAAATCCAAGACAAGAAGAAGGAGAGGAGAATCCTTTTCTCCCGCCTCCTTTCGACCTGGACAACATCTAGTTAGTCGACAAAGACAGATTGATCGTAGATACCAAATGCGATTTCAATTTCTCAGACCTCCAATTATGGCTCGGGGAGGTTTTCCTGGACCAGAGCGATGAAATTGGACTCTAGGAGTCCAATTTACCCCTGTAACTTTTTCCCCAGATCCATCATTTTCCCAAGTTTGCACTGAAATGCCAACCTCACTATATTCCCGAACAGAGAGCTATCATATCCTCATCCGGAGACACCCTATTCCTCATTACGCCCGAAGACATAGACCAAATGATGCAAATTCCCTGTGCTGACTCTGTGTCTTCTTTCAACCTAAAAATCCTTACAGAGTTGTATCAGAAGATGACTTTTCCCCAGAGAGCTCAAATATTCAAGCTTTTCCTTCCCACCTCTGCTCAATTCCCTTCCACAAATACCCCTTACCCGTCATCCATGTTCTCCACCAAGGGAAACCAGGTCATTTCCTCCCTCTATGCTCTGTTAGGGTACTTTTCTGACCAGTGGGTAGATGAGCCCATTCTGGGTTTTCTATCCATTTTCTCCAATGATGAAAATCCCACCACATAATTTGATTTTAGCACCTTCTTAGCTGACAATATTCATGAACAGTTCGTGAATTTTGGCATGGAAGGCATGTTCAGATACTCGTTTACACTGACATACATGTTGGTCTACTTTCAAGCAGATAAATTTAGTTTTTCCATGCAGAAGATGGATGCAGATGGAAGGCCTAAGCCAGTCGCAGCATGGACCTCTTTGCTAAAGCATAACTCCACACAGTACAACTTCAAAGCATTCATTGATCTGTTCTACCACCCTGTGGTAAGCATGTTGAGTGGCAGGCCTGAACCTCAAATAAAAAATGAATTCCAAAGAATCCTGCATCTCTCGGACAACACAAAGACCGTGGATTGGTACCTGTATCAAAACCACACAGAGATCAGAGTATTCGGGTGCGAGTTGGCACCCTACAAGCTGCCCAATTATGTGTCGGTAAGAATCTTTGCTTTAGAATAGATAAGGAAGATCATGAATTCAGGTGATATTCATTTCATATCATTGAAGAAAAAGCAGCAACTTCGAATCAAGGGGCAGATTTGCTCCTTCATCTGCAATATTCGGGGCATCGGAGAAGAAGCTGAAAGGATGTTGAAAGAAATGAAGTTCTTCATGAGCTTCCCATGGTACTATGATCCTGATGGGATCATCTCAAAAATGCGGGTGAAGAATAAAAACATCTCGTACATTCACGAAGCTAAGCTCGAAATTGAAAAATTCACCAATCAGACAGTGTGGGTGCCTGACACCTTGTTCAAAGTGGAACAACAGGTTCCCCTGATGACTGTGCCACCAACTACCATGCCATGGGTCCCTTAGGAAAAAAGGTCTCGACAAGAGTCATCCCTGCCTATCAAGGAGGTATCATCTGAAGAGTTCCAGTTGCACACTAAGAGGCCCAAGACAACCGTTGTTCCCATTCCAACTGGAGAATTAGAAGTCCCGCCTACTACAGTGGTCAAGTCTTTCATCCCACCTTTCAGGTCAAGCCTGCATAAGGACATCACCCCAGCAGTGCCAAGGAAATCCTCAGACTCCCCACTGGACACACAGTCGGGCAAGACTGGGCCCAAGTTGAGCATTTTCAAGAAGTACAAGCTGATTAGGAAAAAGAATTAGACCCTTACCAACAGTACTTATGCTCAGTTTCGGAAGCAGACATCAACTGCACAACACAGACTGTTGTCTGCATTTGACATAGAAAAAGGCAGGATACACATGGCATTCCTCCAGGCGCAGGTACCAGACCCCAAGGTAATCACAGACTACAAGAGGGCCACCTTCGAATTCCAGATGAAGGACGTGCACCCAGCAGATCAGATGGATTTTCACAAATAGACTGGGGAGATGGTATTCCATACATTGGCACATGCTTCCGCTTCTGCAGCCAAATTTCATGTGTCGCTCAACAATTCTCAAACACAGCTCAAGCTTGAGAAGATATCATCCTTTGCAAAGAACATAGAATAAAGACGTTAGAGGAGATGGTCCTCAAGATCGTCTATGATCCCTCAAACGTCTAAGCTGTAGAAGAGATGATAAAGAAGAAGAATGCAGAGATCGCTTCCTTGAGGAAACAGCTAAAACTCCCACCTACAGAAGACTCACAGGCAAAGGAGATAGCAGAGAAAGAAGGCGAGAAGGACGAAATGCTCAAACTTCTTATGGAGCAGAATGCACAGCTCAAAGAAATGGAAGCAGAGATGGAGAGATTATTAAAAGAGAAGGAATAGATGAAGCCAATGGAATTCATTCCATTGAGCACCATTCTGATTTCAGGAGCAAGCACAGCAACAGTGACAGCAATCCCATCTGCAACACCAGTGACACCACAAGAGGGGACAGCCGACCTCGCCAAATCCATGGAAAAGATGAACCTACAAGAGACAGAAATCAGCAGGCTCAAGAAGGAAGTTGAGAACCTCCAGGAACTCAAAACTTCTTTCTAGACCAGTCTCTCCAAAGAAAAGCAGGTAACTGAGTAGCTCAAGAAGGAACTACAGCAACTCCAAAAGAAAATAATGGCGGGGAAGACTTTGGTTGAGGTCAAAGAGAACGTATGGACAGACATCACAAAGTGCAGAAATGAGATATGGTCCATGAGCCAAATTATTTTTGAACAGAATGAGTTGGTCCAGAGGAGAAAACAGGCCATTGAGAAGATCAGAGCAGAATTGGGAGATAGACCAACTCAGGCAAATGAGATCATCAAATTCCTCAATTCTAAGACCAGAGAAGAGCTAGAAGAGTTGAAGATCGAGGACAGAACAGAGGCCATCCTTGAGTTCAAAATCATTTTGACCAAGAGAGGATTAATGCTTCAGCTAGAATAAAAGGTTCAAACCATGAACCTAGGGGTACAGAAGTTCTTCAACAAGATCGAGGCTCTCCAGAAGAAAAGCCTCCCTCGTCTGAAGGTTATTAATGATAAACTGATGACACTCCTCGATTACAAAAAGAGACTGTATGAAGTGTCTAAGGAGAGTTCAAAGTTTGTTGGCATACAAGGGAGCATCATCGACAAAGAATTCTTGGACGCTCTTCAGTTGGACATCATTATCCAACATGAGATTTGATACATATTCCTCACTAAGCCCACATTCGCCAAGTATACGGAAATGGATGAAGTGTATCGGAGACTACTCAAAGTCATTGTGCCTAGTCATCTCATATGAGAGGAACTCTGCGATCTGCTCGATTAGCAGATGAGTTGTCCAAGTCTAGTCACCTGTCCAGTCATATGAGGTCGTGCAAAGGCTTCATCAACGGTCTACCCAGAATTTTCGTGTGCAATTGCACCAAGTCATCAATCAGTTTCATTAGTTAAATTAGTTAGGCTAAAAATAGAATGAGCACGTTCTGATCAGTTATGAAAGGAACGCTTGTAATTTGAGTTATAAATACTTCACCTTTTGAAGTATTGAGGGTTGTTGATCTTCACACCCTTACGCTATCATACTGTATCATTTTTGAAGAGATCTGCCATTAATAAAAAGGAGACACTTTTATAGGATTCTTGCGTGTATTCATTGGTGATGTTTATTCTCTAAGTTGAATGTTATTCTTGCTTTGTGTTCATATTGTTTTCTGAAACTAATCTTTAAGAGTAACGAATGTTGTAGGATTTATCTAGGATACCCTCTTTCTGACTCGAAATATTTTAGTGTTTATCTTCTGGTGTTTTCAATTAAGGAATTCTTAACTGCTTCTTAGTTGAATTTATCTTTCTCATCTTTTTCTTCTGCCCATCATTTAAGCTACTAAAAGATCCAGTGAGTATATTATCTCACCCTATAGAAATCTTCCTTTGTGTTTCTGATTTGTATCTCATGTTTACTATAATACAGACCCCATAGCCCAATGGAGGTGTAGATTGTCTCAACCAATTCAAAAACACTTTGACAACAAAACCTACCTATTTCTTTTCCTAGCCTAATATATAAAATTGAAAACATAGTTAAATCATATAGAGAGATCCCTCTCTGAAGCTGGAAGGGCTAGATCCCAGCTTTAAAAGTGGTTGGATAAAGTTACCTTTGTAGATTTCTTCTTTTTCAACCTCTAGGAAATTTACCAAGTGCTAACATAATGGTGACTCCACTAGGGAGAAACTAAAAATTTATGATTTTACGTTTTCTTTCCCCTAAAAAGAACGTTCAAATTTGAGAAGAAAAGTAATGTTCAGAGGTTGATCAAACTTTGTACATATTATTTTCAGACTCGTAGAATTAAAAAATATATATATAAAAAACCAAAAAGAGTTCTGGCTTCCACGAAAGTTCATACTCAATCTCATCCAAACCCATAACCCTCGATAGTGATAGATAACCCCAAATAGTTGCTCAGGCAAAAGACCTTAACTGCCGGTTCAGTGAGTCATATTCCCCTTCATAAGTCTCTTTCCTTTTCAGAGAAACCTATTGCCTCTCAAAATCCTGACCTCGATACTTGTCCACAGCGAAGAATGGTTAGAACACAGTCCGACATTTCTGTGACTGGAATCATCTTCGACCCAACTGTGTTGCAACCCCGAACCCTCGAAGTTCAGTCTCCCACAACTAAACCACAGATCACTCTCTCAGCACTATCCAGTCCCTCCTTGTCCTCGTCTTCAGCCGCTACCTCGCCGACCATCCAGGTTGTCATCCCACCTCCTCCACCCATCATGAAAGCTCGATATGCTCCTTTGGTGTTGGCTGCACCGCTTCATGCCATGCCCCAAGACTATCAAACTAGACTTCCACAGTTTGATGCAACAGGACCTTTAAATGCCCAACAACATGTCGAAAAAATGAATGATTATTTTTACTTGCAAGAAGTTGATGAGGCTGACGTTCAAATGAGATTGTTTTCCCAAAGTTTGACAGGTGACGTCAAAAAATGGTTCAAAGATTTACCTGCCGCCTCAGTCCCTGACCTTGTCGCATTCTAAAGAATTTTTCTCGACAGATGGGAGGTAAAGAAAAACCCTCTCCAAATACTGTCAGAATACGAGAATATAAGAAGAAATCAAGGTGAGACGGTACAAGATTACTGCACTCGTTTCAACAACCTGTACAATGCAATACCAACTGAAATCAAACCTCCACAGGGTCTGGCATTGATTAAATTCCCTGATGGATTTGATGCCGACATGTCATACCAAC
>JASDQU010109035.1:82398-100786 GCA_032191745.1 Picea mariana | reverse complement strand
ATAAAAAGAGATATTTAATATTATTTTAATATTATTGAATGTATCCACTTTTATCCATAAAAGTTTACAACATAATAAATAACATTACAATTGCATTGGAAGGAGTGAAGGCTGCAATAAGACTTTAAAGTCTTTGGCCAATAAGAGATGAGATAAATCACATTTAAAATTTTACCAAAAATATTATTTATCAAAACTTTGGTAAAACTTTGGTAAAATGGATACATATTTTATGGTCAACCATTGATTAATAGTTAGTCAACACTAACTCAATGCTATATACCATGCCTATCGGCAGGTATAATAACACAATATAAATAAATAAATAAAAATATTTGAGATACATGTGGATGTTTAAAAGAAATTTTATTTTTTTATTTTTATTTTAAGTAATCAAGAAAAAAAATTGTTGCAAATATAAAAGTGTATAAAATGTGATTCAAATAGTAATTAATCACCTTAGAAAAATAACAAAAAAATACATTTAAAAAAAAAAAACTCAAAATATTTGGGATAAACTACAATCTATGTAGATCCTTATCGTGCAATCCATCAATCTCACCCATGTATAGATATTAGTTCGACCCCAAACCTACCCACCATTCAATACACAATAAATCTATAGTAGTAAAAAAAACAATTTATGAATATGGTTTATTAATTGAACTTGTAAACTACTTGAACACTTAGTTCAAGTCACTTAAATTTTATGGTAAAAACCTTACATTTTAATGAATTCCTAGGCTAGTGGTACAAATCATGAGATCATCAACAAGGTAATGGCCACATAGTATCCATTGGTGACAAAGGTATCATAATTTAATGTACAATGTTTGAAACTTCACTATTTAATGTACAATGTTTGAAAAAAAAATGAGTTTATATATCAACTTTGATTTCCGGRCCACATATGATTATTTAACRGAAACTAAAGCGACACATGATGGTAGGATTTAGTTTTGATGGAATTATATTTAGTTGTGATGGTCATCTAGTATAGTTTAAGTTTGGTGGCCCATACCAATGATTATAAAAAGGATTATAAATTGAACTATTTATAATTTAGTACATTTAATTTGATGATTTTCTTTACTTATATGAATAGTTGAAATTGTATATGTATATAAATGATCTAATATGTTGAAATTGATGGTTTTATTTGCTTACATAATAGTCTTGGAATTGTCACTATATATTGTGCCTTATTAGTCCCTATCGAAGGCGTAGAGGGACTATAGCGATCGATAATTCGTTGACTTCATATTAATATGTCATTTGACTATAAATTTTTGCATCATCTCTATTGTTCGAACAATATAACTGAAACCATTATTTTTTATATAATAAAAAAAACCTTATATGTCATCATCTCATTCGAGAATAGATTTGAAGTCTTATTGTCAGCTTCGTTATTCCCAGTGTTTTAAATGTTTAGATATTCAAAGTTTTTAGCGTCGACACTTTTTTTAAATTTTTTTATTTTTATTGAAATGTTTACATACCGAAAGTTTTGAGCATCGACGCTCTTTTTTAATGTTTTTATTATTTCTATTTTTATTGAAATGTTTACATACCAAAAGTTTTGAGCATTGACACTCTTTTTGAGGTACTTGAATAGGCCTGACAGCTTAAATGTTTACATAGCGTGGGGTCCTTGAACAAGCATGGCAACCTTAAATGTTTACTTAAATAGGCTTGTCACAGTACATTTTTCCTCGAACTTTTCCATACAATGTTGCAGTGAATTTGGAGAATATTGTTGTCCACCAACACTTGCATAGCCATCATATGTTTCATACTTCTTCTATGCTTGGAATGCAATTTAGTCATCATTGAAGATACATATATTGTTTATTGGTTCACCGGTTGCTTCTTGTCCGTTGGTTCGTTGGTTCGTCGGTTAATACTTGTTGTTGTTTGGTTCAACTTTCAAGGTTGAGGTCTTGCACCTGCAATTGGACCTGTTGGTGCTTGTTGCTTGCTTTTGTTTGCTTCAACTTTGCGAGGTTGGAGTCATGCACCCCCAGTTGGAGCTATTTTTTCACTTTGTAGGGTTCAAGTCTTGCACCCACAATTGGACCTATGATTATGTCATTCATCATTGTCGAGTAAGTTTCGATACCATAGTTTTATTCGTATTCGTTGTTTGTTGTTTACTGTTTACAGTTTGCAAGTAAGAATGTTTAATTATTTCCACTCGCATGGTCATTATATGTTTCAAATTTCTTCTATGATTGGAATGCAATTTAGAGATCATTGAAGATACATATATTATCCACTGGTTCACTGGTTGTTGCTTGTTCGTTGGTTCGTTTTGTCATGATCTTAAAGAATATACAAGACCTGCTTTTCTTTTTTATCTAGGTTTTGTGAAGCAAATGTAATATGTAGCTCATTTTAGCACTTTTACTTGATCGATGGAATTACCAATATTCATCTTCAAAAATATTTTGAAATAAAAGGATATATGCTATGTGAAGTCCAATAGAACTATGATATCAACCACAAAAAAATAAAATTAAAATTCGTCGTTGTTATATTTATGGTGCGGTTTTTCTATGATCTTAAAGAATATACAAGACCTGCTTTGCCTTTTAATGTAAGCTTTGTGAAGCAAATGTAATATGTATCTCATTTTAGCACTTTTACTTGATCGATGAAATTACCAAAATTCATCTTCAGAAATATTTTGAAATAAAAGGATATATGTTATGTGAAGTCCAATGGAACTATGATATCAACCACAGAAAATTAAAATTAAAATTCGTTGTTGTTATACTTACGATGAAGTTGACAATAAAATACTTTTACTTGAACATCCCAAAATTGCTTTTTTTTGTAGCTTTTTGATGCTTCTCTTATGCAAACACATCCTGGAAAGTATAACCATGACTCACTTTCCCTATTCCTTGATTGAAGATCTCGTTCACCTATCTAATGCACTTCATAGTTATTGTTAAGACCATCAATGGGGCTTTGTTAAGACCAATTCCCGCTTCTGAAAATTGCCCTCCACTTTCTTTTTGCTCTCTACTTTCCCTTTCTGGTTACTTTTTCATTTTTTTCAAAATGTCTAGGTGCACGGGTTCATGGATTCACGCGTTCAGATTTCCACTAATGCTTTTATATCACGAGTTTGACCGACCGCTTCCCCATTCCATACTTGGCCATTATTTCCATCGCCGATTCCCGGCCAAGCTTGCTCCACATTGTGCTTCCATTGTTCTGTGACCTACAAACAACACCCAGAGTTCTGCGATATACAAATTGACCGTTGAAGTCCATCATCATGTCCTGTTTTGTGTTACACATTTTTAGTCAAAATTTCAGAGACATACAGTTTGACCATCGGGCCCTCATGTCTCCTGAGTATAACTTGTGACCATGTTTTGAAGCCTGACCGACCACTTTCCATACTTGGCCATTTCTTGGAATCTCTTTCATGGGTTGGCGGGTTCACGAAATGTCCAATGATTAATCGCTCTTCGCCATCCCCGCCACCTTCGCACTTCTTTCTAGATATGAAATTATTAAGCTTTAATGCCAATAGCTCATCCTGCAAGAACCGTTACGATTGTCATTAATGTCTGAAAGGCTGGAGGAGATTTGTCATTAATATGAATTAAACCAAGATTTGCGGATGATTGTATTATCCCTTCTGAGTGTTCATTTCAAGCATCTTGAAATCTTTTTCGCACGTCGTCTGGTTGGAAACTGCACGAAATCTCCAATCCTTAATCGCTCATCATTGTCACCACCACCTTCGCACGTTTTTCTAAGTATGAAATTAGTAATCTTTAATGGTAACAGCTCATTATGTAAGAACCGTAAAAATTGTCATTGCTCAACGAAAGGCTCAAGGATATCTCCCATTGATACGCATTAAACCAAGATTTGCAGAGGGTTATATTATCCCTTCTGAATGTTCATTTAAAACATAATCTGGAGCAAATGGACATTCTCGCTAACTTATGGCAGGAGTTCGACAACAGTTATGTCCAGATATAGTAAACACCTTCGGGCGTGATGACCAGAACTTTCAGTGGTCCAGGGCATATTCTTACTACTCATCTCCTTCCACCCAGAAGCAAAGAAGGAGATGGTCCCTTGGTGCGTTGAGAGATATATTTCAAGCCAAAGAATTCCAAGGCAACCCCCCATGCTCAGACAACCTCCCCTATGTTGATGGTCGGTGCAGAGGTTGACGCGGTCAATTTCGAGATGGAAGAAGATGATCTGATGGACGATGAGACGACGATGGATGATGGCAATGCAGATGATGTTCCCACTCTTGTGCCCAAATTAAAATCCACCTTAACAGGGGGCACTTCACGGATCGACGATGGCGGCCCTAACAAGACCAAAGGAAGGGGCTTCAGAAAAGAAACCGACGCTGAATGCAATAACCGCTTTGCAGCTCGAGAGTTTGAGTCTCTCGACTCAGATGGCGGTCCTCGCCCTCAAAGATGTATCCTTTCCTTTCATTTTTAAGGTTTTGGATTGGGTTTGGATTTGTCCCTGGTGCAGGTTGTGTCCCTAAAGTCTTTGACTGTAAGGAAATGGTCTCTTGGTGCGTCGAGAGATATATTTCAAGCCAAAGAATTATTCAGTTGTGGGACCACTCTCCTATTCTCTGGATATACAATTAACATCTTAGGGGGTGAGGACCAGAACTCCCAGTTGTGCAAGGCATATTCCTACTACTCATCCCCTTCTGCCTAGAACGAAGTAATTTGGACCTCTGGAATTGCTTGTGTAGTCTGTGTCCTTGAAGTCTTTGCCTGTAAGGAGGTGGTCTCTTGGTCCCCTTTCGCCCAGAACGAAGTAATTTGGACCTATGGAATTTCCCATGTAGGATGTGTCCCTGAAGTCTTTGACTGTAAGGAGGTGGTCTCTTGGTGTGTCCTCACTTTCAGTTTCGGGCTCTTCCGCTTTCCCTACGACATTTTCTCTTCTTCCTCATGGGAAGCTTGTGAGAATTATCAATTTTACCGCGAGGAGGGTTCTATCTCCTCCTGCTTTTGAACAATTATGGGTTTCTTTCTTATTGGGGTGGTCCGTTGGAGCGATGTTGTGGGATGTCATACTCTTGGTAGTGGTAGCCATGGATTGGACACTCTTCTCATTGGGGCCTTTTCCCTATTGTTTGTACAATTCAGTGGTGCTTTGCAATGTCTCTAGGTCGCCAACGTCAGAAGCAGGAATGTTGTTGACCTTTGTCTTCCACAAGATGTTGAGATTTTCGCAACCAACATTGAACTTCAAAGGAGAAGACTGCAAGGAGTTCCTAAAAAAGCATGATAATCAATTGTGTATGCATGTTCAAGAGCTTGTCAATGGCTCCTACATGTTGTCGCACTAGATGAACAACACATAATTGTATGCATGTTTTTTTTTTGTAACACTTGTACATGTATTTATGACAAATATGTTCAATGCTTCGGTGCAAAGAACTCAGTCCAATGTCTATGGATAAATAGATATTACCCACTATTCTTTTTTATAGATTTACTATTAAAAAAATTGCCTTGGAATCTTGGTTGGTGCTTCTTTGTTGGATTTAACACCTCTTCTCGTTTGCATGGTTCGATAGTCTCGTAATTCTTAAATATATTGTATTGACTCAAGTAATTTGATCAAATATGGAGCATTGAACAATTATATGACAATGGATTGTGTTGATCACATGAGGCCTCTATGAAAACATAGATGAATTTCACACGGTTTTAAACCAACATTCAATTCTATTCGTAATGTAGATAGAACATAGCAACATTAATTCACGATGCGGGAGTTGGGGCCCCGCCCAAGAAGTTTTGTTTTCATCTCAACCTTGTTGAGCAAACAATCTCTTATTTCCCTTTGCTTCCTTGATTCCTTTACTCCAAAAGGAAACATTTTATTGGTTGTCCATCCCTTAGCCTCTATTTGAGCACTTTTACTTTATTAATGAAATTACCAAATTTCTTCTTCGCAAATATTTTGAAAAAAAAAATATGATATATGCTAGTTGAAGTCAAATGGGGCTATGAAATCAACCACAATATTAAAATTTCAGTTGACAGTACAATAAGTTTATTTCTAAATATGCAATTATTAAGCTTTAATACTAACAACTCATCATGCAAGAAGTTTAATACTTAAAATACTATTTCAAGGCATTAAACAATATATCAAGAACACAATTACTCCCACAAGTTACAATAAAAACGGATCTTCAACAAAGCATTTTCTCACACCCTTTTTAATGATACAAGCACAATAGAAAACGAATAAGTGGATAACATTTTGGACTAGAAAATGATGATTTTGCAACAATGGGGCTTGTTTGAGACCAATTCCCGCTTACGAAAATTGCCCTCCGCTTTTCTATTTTCCCACTCTCTTTTATCCCCTTCTTTTCCCTCTTTTATACTTAACCAAATTCCCCTTTCTTTTTCCCCTCTACTTTCTCTTTCTGGTTACTTAGTCGTTTTTTTTTCGAAAATGTCTAACTATGCGGGTTGGCAGACTCGCAAGTTCACATTTTCACTCATGCTTTTATATCACGACTACAACCGACCGCTTCCCCATTCCATACCTAGCCACTTTTTCGATCGCGGATTCCTGGGCAGGCGGGCTCTAGATTGCACTTCCATTGTTTCATGACCTACAAACAACACTCGGACTTCCGCGATATACAAATTGACTGCCAGACTCCCACATCATCCCCTCTTCCGTGTTACACATTTTTCACTCAAAAGTTTTGAGACATACAATTTGATTGTTGGGGCCTCACATCTCCTAGGGAACCCTTGTCACCCTATTTTGAAGCTTGTCCAACCGCTTTCCATACTTGGCCATTTCTTGAAATCTCTTTCGCGGATCGTCAGGTTCGCAAAATCTCCAATTCCTAATCATTGTTTCCTGTGCCTTCCACCTTCGCACTTCTTTCCAAGTATGCAATAACGAAGGTTTAATGCTAACAACTCGTCATGTAGCAACCATAAATATTGTCATTAATGAGCAAAAGGCTCGAGGAGACAGTCACACTGACTATCCCTGTACAACTTGTCCAAAAACATGCAGAAAAGATCTTGCCAAGTAATGGGATATCTATTACAAATTTCAATATATTAGCCCTTCTTTTCCCTCTTCTATACTTAACCAAATTCCCCTTTATTCTTCCCCTCTACTTTCTCTTTCTGGTTACTTAGTCGTTTTTTCCAAAAATGTCTAACTGTGCGGATTGGCGGACTCACGGGTTCACATTTGCACTCATGATTTTATATCATGACTCCGACCGACCACTTCCCCATTCCATACCTAGCCACTTTTTTTTATCGCAGATTTCCGGGCAGGTGGGCTCTAGATTGCACTTCCATTCTCCCCTCTTCCGTGTTACACATTTTTCACTCAAAAGTTCCGAGACATACAATTTGACCGTTGGGGCCTCACGTCTCCTGGGGAACCCTTGTCACCCTATTTTGAAGCACGTCCGACCGCTTTCCATACTTGGCCTTTTCTTGGAATCTCTTTCATGGATCGTCGGGTTGGCGGGTTCACAAAATCTCCAAATCCTAATTGTTGTTTCCTATGCTTGCCACCTTCACACTTCTTTCCAAGAATGCAACAACTAAGGTTTAATGCTAACAACTCACCATGCAACAATCGTAAAGATTGTCATTAATGAGAAAAAGGCTCGAGGAGACAGTCACACTGACTATCCCTACGCAACTTGTCCAGAAACATGCAGAAAATATCTTTCCAAGTAATGGCATATCTATTACAAATTTCAATATATTAGCGAAAATAAGTCCAACCGACCATTTCCTTATTCCATACTTAGCCACTTTTTCGATTGCGGGTTCCCAGACATGCGGGCTCAAGACTGTGCTTCCATTGTTCCGCTACCTACAAACAATACCCATAGTTCCACAATATACAAATTGACCGTTGGACTGCCCCATCATGCCCTCTTTCATTTTACGCATTTTGCACTCACAATTTTTGAGACATACAATTTGATCGTCGGGCCCTCACCTCTCCTGAGTATCACTTGTAACCCTACTTTGAAGCCCGACCGACCGCTTTTCATACTTATCCATTCCTTGATTGCTCTTCCTTGTCCCCGCCACCTTCGCACTTGTTTCTAAATATGCAATTAGTAAGATTTAATGCTAATGATGCAGGAACTGTAAAAATTGTCATTAATGAGAGAAAGGCTCGAGGAGATCTCCCATTAATATGCATTAAACCAAGATTTGTGGATGGTTATATTATCCCTTCCGAGTGCTCATTTCAAACATCATGGAATGTCTTTCGCGGGTCATCCGGTTGGCGGGTTCACGAAACCTCCAATCCTTAATTGCTCTTCACCGTACTCGCCACCTTCGCACTTCTAAGTATGCAATTACTAAGATTTAATGCTAACAACTCATCGTGCAACAATCGTAGAGATTGTCATTAATGAGCAAAAGGCTCGAGGAGATCTCCCATTCACATGCATTGGACCAAGATTTGTGAATGGTTATATTATCACCTCCGACTGTTCATTTCAAACATTGTCTGGAGAAAACAGACGTTCTCATAAACTTATGGCAACAACTCGACAATAGTTCTATGGAGATATATTGAACATCTTCAGGCATGAGGACTATAAATTCCAGTGGTCCAGGGTATACTCTTACTACTCATCCCCTTGCACCCAGAACAAAGTAATTTGGACCTCTGGAATTGCTCGTACAGGCTATGTCCCTAAAGTTTTTTACTATAAGGAGGTGGTCTCTTGGTGCGTCGAGAGATATATTTCAGGCCAAGGAATTATTCCATTGCTGGACCACTCTCTTGTTTCTTTGTCACCTCAAGTCTTCCGTAAGATGTTAGGATTGTCGGAGCCAACATTGACCTTTAGAGGAGAAGACTGCAAGTAGTTCCTAAAAAAGCATTATAACGGGTTGGACCTCTTGCCCGAGTTCCTGGAAGACCTGAAGGCAGTTCTTGAAGATATCACAAGCCTACAGGTTAGTTCATTTAGAAATCCATTCCGGGAAATTGCCTGGTTGTTTACAAGAATAACGGGACAAGAATCCACAACAAGTATTTCCCGCATGATTCTTTATATTTTGTATTTCACAGTCAAGGAACAAGCCATTTTTTATTGGGGGAAGCTAATATCCACTGAAATATGTTCTCAATTGTCACGATTCAAAGAGGAGAAGAAAATTTATATGTCATCCTACTTGGTTTTCGCGATAACGCATTGTTGTCTATTTCCAAAACTGTCTGTGTCCAATAAGGTAAACTATGAATTCAACCCAGTAACCTTCTGGTACCAGGCCTTGTGGAGGCACAAGTCCTCCCATTGTTTTTATGAGATTTTTAATGACTTTTTCTCGATTTTCAAAGATTTATTGTTAGGAAAGGATGCTCCCCGCATGTCTGACCAAGAAACCAAGTTTTTGGACAGGAAGGGGACACTTGAACAAATGGAGAATTACAGTGTGATAATGATTTTTGGCTCCAAGGAAAAACCTACTTTCCTTCCATGTCACATTACGGACAAGATGTTTGTTACAGGAATAGCAAGGCAATACAACTACTGGTTGCATTTTTTCCATGAGAAGAGAAAAAAAAAGTTCATTCCTCTGCCTTGGAAAGTCTGCAACTTCGTGTTCAGGAACGTCAACAAGATTGATGAATTCATGGGCCATTTCAACAACTTGAACCTAAGATATGTCGAAAGGCTATGAGGGTTCGACCCTAAAGGGATTTTCTTAGAACATTTACTAACAGTTGGCTTCAACAATTATTTTATCCAGACACACCTGAACGAAGACAGAGACAATGACGACAACACTCGTGCTTCTAATGATGGCAACCTAGAGACATTACAAAGCACCATTGAATTTTACAAACAATAGGGAAAAGGCCCCGGTGAGAAGAGTGTTCAATCCCCAGCTACCACTCCCAAGAGCTCGACATCCCGGAGCATCGCTCCAACAACCCACCCCAGTAAGAAAGAAACCCATAATTCTTCAAACGGAGGAGGAGATAAGAACCCTCCTCGCGGTAAAATTGATAGTTCTCACAAGCTTCACATGATGAAGAAGAGAAAAAACGTTGTAGGGCAAGTAGAAGAGCCCGAAATTGAAAGTGAAGACATGGAACTTGAGACTGATCTGGATAACGTATCCCGCAACATTGATTAGCCCCGGGACATGATCCACCATAGTCCCCCAATGGAAATAGCTAAGACCAAAATTTTTAACGAAGATAAATCCTTCATATTACAGAGCGTTGTTTTTTACAACGAATCTAAAAATTTAATTATTGAAAAGAGAAATGTAAGAAATAAGAAAGGGAAATCTTGTTCAGAGATTAACCTTAGGAACATGCACCTGTCCCAAATCTCCCGACTTCACCGCGCAACCGAAGATGCTCTTGATGATTCCATTGAAGGCATTGAGGCGGAGAATGCCAGACTAAAGGAGCGACTCAAGGAATTGGAGGAAGCTTTGATTCCTATCCCATTGCTTGCCAATCCTTTAGCAATAACCATGCATGCCACCCCTGCAACCAAGTTAAAAGGATCCTCCAGCCTCCTCGCATCATCTAGAGGCTATGTGGAGAAGAATATCAAGAAAAAAATGGAGCTAATTACTCAGGCTTGGGAAACATCACAAAGTATGGCTTCCCTTGGAACGAGGGCACATGCTTTGCACGAACGTTTGCAGGCGGATTTTAAAAATGAAGAATGTTTCTATCTAGAGACAGTCATCCCTTTTGGCATCCATGTCAGCAACATGATAGATATGAGAAGAAGACAAGAAGATATCCCCTCCCCAAACCGGATCAATCAATTAAATGCATGTTGGAAAGAGAAAGTGAAGAACCTACATCTCATTGTCCAATCATGTGAACAAGCCATATCAAAGAAAGAAAAATTATTCAAAAAGCTGAATGAAATAAACTTAGTCGAAAGTACCAACGAGGTCAAGGACCCCAACTTAATTATCAACTCTTTGTCCTTAACCAAGCAAGCCTTCGATGAACAAGTTGCTATTTTTAAGGGGTTGTCTTTAGAAAAAGTTTTACAACATCCTTGAATATGGTGAAGATGACGTGGACAACTGGCTAGTGGACTATTTGGTACAAAATGAAGAAATTGATCAGGCTTTGTGTAATCTTTCTATCGATCTAAGGAAATTAGAAAAGGAGCTTTTCAACATAAAAATCTGGGATGAGATCAACGTGGCCCCCATGAGAAGCTACATTGAAGAATGGCTCCAAAGGGAAATCAACAAGCTCACCGACGAAGGACAACAAGCAGTTGGCACGATTCCGGTAGCCGTTGACGACAACAATAAAAAGGCATCATCAAGCAAATAGAAAAGGGGGAGATAGATACCATCATAGTAAGTCTATACTGATCACATCCTACTTTGTTTATCAATCCAGTTATTCCACCTCTTAAAATAGAAATGTCAAACATTTCAAAGCTCAATATGCAAACTTGGGGCAAAATTCTATATGTGATCAAGTGAGCACAATGCATCTTTACCCAAGGTTCCTTACAAAGAGGGATGTTTTGAAGAGTTTTACTAGGGACAAAAGCCCTGAACCAGACAGGTGGACGATATAATTTTTTCTTTGTTACTTTGATCTAATTGGGCTTGACATTCTAAAGGTAGTGGAAGATTCTAAATGGCCTGGTTCGATGCCAAAGTCTCTAAATTTGACTTTTGTTGTTCTCATTCCTAAGGTGGACAAGCCCACAACTTTTGGGGATTATCATCCTATTTCCCTATGTAACCTTGCTTACAAAATTATAGCGAAGATTATAGCAAACAAGATTAAATCGCTTCTATCAAAGTTCTTATCTATGGAGCAGTTGGGTTTTCTTAAAGGAAGACAAATTCTGGATGATGTTGGTACTGCTCAAGAGTGCCTTCATAGTATCAAGTCAAAAAATTCAAAAGCTTTACTACTAAAGTTGGACCTCCATAAGGCTTACCACTATGCGAACTGGGATTTTCTCAAGTTGATCCTCCTCCGGATAGGCTTCAACCTTCTTCTCGCAAATTAGAGTATGAGCTGTGTTAATACAACGATGTTTTCTATATTGATAAATGGGGGGCCAACCTCCTTTTTCCAGAGTGGTCATGGGCTAAGGCAATGATTCCCACTTTCTCCACTTTTGTTCATCCTAGTCATGGAGGGCCTCACATTATTAATAAAGCAGGCGCACACCGAGGGTAAAGTTTATGGGGTTGAGGTCTCGAGGCTCATTAAGCTTTTCATTTTAGTGTTTGTTGATGATGTTTTGATAATGACCAAGCCTAAGGTCTCTGGTTGAAG
Source organism: Picea mariana (assembly GCA_032191745.1). NCBI lineage: Eukaryota > Viridiplantae > Streptophyta > Pinopsida > Pinales > Pinaceae > Picea > Picea mariana. Next base: position 88,447 of record JASDQU010109035.1, on the reverse strand, counting down.
AGAAATCATTTCCATTCTGTCTATCTTCCGTAGTGCTACTGGTCTTGTCTTGAATCCTCATAAGTCATTTGTTCATTTCTTTGGATTAACGAAAGTTGAATTGTGTAGTTTCAAGTCTTTGCTCCCTTTCAAGTTTGTGGATCTAAACAAGGGGTTTAGATATCTGAGGTTCTTTCTCAAGCCTGCAAATTACAGAGTTCGAGATTGGAGATGGATCATCTTAAAATTTGAAAAGAGAATTGGTCTTTGGTGCCATCACTAGCTGACGTTGGGAGGGAGGCTTGTATTGATCAAAGCAGTGTTACAATGCTTTCCAATGTTTTGGATGGTGACTGTTATTATTCCTCTTTCAATTCTCAATAGAATTCGCCAGCTGGTGTTTAAATTATTGTGGTCGGGTAGTGGGGCAAAGACCCGTGTCCATCTTGTCAAGTGGGAAACTTTAGCTAAGCCAAAGGCCTACGGGGGGTGGGGAGTTAAGAACCCGTTGGTGTTTAGTAAGGCGTTGTCAACAAACAACATGTGGTGGTGTTTGATGAAGGAGGGGCTCTGGCATCAAGTTTTATTAGATAAGTACCTCTCTCCCCTCACAATGGTTGCTTGGCTTAGAAGATCTAATGAAAGACTTCACATTTTTTCCTTTTTTCTGGAGATGTATTTTAAAGTCTCTTTCGGTGGTGACACATTGGCTCGCTTGGAAGCCTGGTTCAAGTTTTTTTATCAGAATTGGTGAAGACTCTATCCTTGGACTGGGACAAGACTCCTTCCTTTCTCAAGAGTAGGGGTCTACACTTCCTCTTTTAGTTGACGGGCTTGGGAAGACAAGGTGCAGTTTTATCTTGCTGGAAGTCAGTCGTGGAGGTGGGGTTGACAGGTGCAGAGGTGGTCGAATGGACTCATTTTATCAGAGACCTAGACCAGGTAGGCATCACCTTGACAGATCAGCCGTATGAACTTATCTAGACTGGGGGACATAATTCTGGAATCATCTCTGCTAAGAATGCGTATGTAGCCTTAGCCATGAAGATATAGAGTTGTAGTGAGAATTGGTGGCACAGCTTGGTGTGGAAATGGGATCTAGCCCCAAAGATCAAATTGTTCTCTTGGTTATTGTTATAAAATCATATCCTCACTTGGGACATTCTTCAGCATAGGGGCTTTTCAAGTCCCAGCGTGTGTGCGCTCTGTCTTTTGGGTTCAAAAACTTCGCTCCACTTGATGTTGCATTGCAAGTTTTCGCAACAGGTTTGGAAAGATTCTTTGGATTTTCTTAAAATTTTTGCTCCCTGGCAGGGTTCCTCTCTGACTTCTTGTTTCAAATATTGATGCCATAATCACCCTAAGTGGCATATGTTTCCCTCCTTAATCTCCTTGAGCTTGTGGCTGGAAATGAACCTGGTTATATATGAGAAGGGCCTCAATGGCCTCAGTATTTCACGAGACCCAAGCTTGGTTAGGTATTTCTAAGGTTCTTCTTCAACCAGTGGTCACGGAAAAATCTCCTCCCTCCATAATCGAAGGGTTTCCAATGGGTTGGTTTGATGGGGTGGCCCAAGGTAGGGGCCAGTTTAGTGATGCGGGTGGTATCATCAAGGTTAACCGACACACAATTTTTAAGTGGATGTTAAACTGCGGACCTGGCTCAAATACTAGAGCTGAATTATTGGGGGTATGGACTCTGCTCACTCTAGCTACTCGTTTGCACATCTATGACCTCCAGGTGTTTGGATATTCCAAGATTGTTATTGCTTGGTTGAATCATAACTGTGCCCTCCAGGTTTGTGATTTGTTATGCTCACAAGATCCGATCCAAACTCTTTAGAAGGATTTATCTTCGTTCCATTTCATCGATACCTATAGGATTTATAATCAGGAGGTAGGTGAATTATCTAAAAAATATCTCCTCCTTCCGAAAGGAAAAATTTCATATCATCGAGTGGACGATGGGCTCATGGGTGCAACCTTGTGTTTGAATATTTTTTGAGACGTTTTTTCCAGGTTTAGGTGTCAGAGCATATGAGCTTGCAGTCATGTATGTTTTTGTTAGTTTGATAAGTGCGGGTATGTAGCTTTTCATCTGTCCCCTTTGAGCTCTCAGTCAGGCTAGTTCATTTGTACTTGATGCATCAGAGAAGTTGATTTTTTGTATTGACTTTTTATATATGCAATTTTTTGCTAGAAAAAGGATTACTTGATTGAACCTAAAGCCACAAATGATGGTATGATTTAGTTTCGATGACATTATATTTAGTTTTGATGACCATCAAGTACAATTTAGTTTCCATGGATTTTACCATTAATTAAATTAAAAGTGATTTAAATTTAACGATTTATGGTTTAATACATTAAATTCAATGATTTTGTTTGCTTACATTCTAGTCTTGGAATTACACATGTATATTGTGCCTTATTTTTGTAACCAAATCACATTTATGCTATACATATTTGACACCTAATTCAATGTATCTCACTTCCAAGAAAATAGTCCACAAAAATTGAGAGGGATAATCATTATCATATAGAAAGTAATCAATCATTATCTAATTTTAAATAATTATATCATAATCATATATAATAAAAAGTTATATCGTAAAATCATAAATGATTAATTTAATTTAAAAACTTACTATAGACAATGGAAACAACTTTATCCATTTTAATCTAACTTCTGAAAGTTCTTTAAATCATTTCACGGGAAAAAAACATGTTAAGTGTGCTATGGGGAAAAAAACATGTTAAGTGGGCTATGGAATATGCATGAATCTGTGCATCTCTATCACACTTTTTGGCAAGTGGGGAGGGAAAAAATGGTCACTACAAACCCTTAATTGAGGGATAACCTCAATCAAGGTTATAAACCCTTGATCGAGATTTCAAGAGCTCGATTGAGAAACTAAAATCTCAAGAGAACTTAAGTCAACCTAGGACCTTAATCAAGGGTCTCTAAAGCATGTGCTTAAGCCCTTAGTCAAGGTAATTTAAACCCTTGATCAAGAGTTTCAAAGTCAACAAGCCTTCATCATTTTTGAGGTTTTCATGAAGTTGTAAATTTCAAGGGATGAAATCCATTCATCTCTTCCATGGAAGGTGGTGGAGTTGTTGCTATCAAATTCATCATTAAATCCTCTATCCTTTGGCATATAATTTTCTCGTTTTCAGTTCCGTACTATAAATTTTTTATTTTTGTTTACAACTTATACATTTTTTTCTCTCGCTAGTAGTGAAGGCACCCAAAGAAAAACCGATTTCTTAAACATGACACAACCATTAAAAAAAAATTAGGATACATGTGAATGTTTAAAAGAGTATTTCTATTTTTTATTTTAATTAATCTTTTTATTCCAAACATAAAGGTGTAAAAAATGGAATTTAAATATTAATTAGTCATCTTAAAAAATAAGAGAAAATACATTTTTTTTCAAAAACAAAATCAAAATATTTGGAAAAACTACAATCTATATAGATCCTTCTCATAAAAGCTATCAATGTTATCCATTTGTGAATATTAGTTTGATGATAAACCCACCCACTTGTCGGTACACAATAAATGTATAGTTTAAAAAAAAACTTATATATAATTTGTTAATTAAACTTGTAAACTAAACTACTTGAACATAGAGTGCAGATCACTTAAATTTTGTAACACAAACCTTACATTTGAACATAGAGTGCAAATCACTTAAATTTTGTAACACAAACCTTACATATGAATTTTGAAGCTAGTGGTATACATCACGAGATCATTGAGATACTATCTTAATTGACAATGTTTGAAACTTACATTTTTAGAGATTTTTTTAGCTTGTTTTGTTTTTCACAAACTTATATTAACTTTGATTTTCAAGCCACATAAGGTTAATTGATGGAAACTAAAGCCACGCATGATAGCCGGATTTAATTGTCATGGTCCTCTGATATAGTTTAGTTTCGGTGGCCCATATAATTAATTGTTTAAAAAAGGATAATAAATTAAACTATTTATGATTTAATACATTAAATTAAATTATATTATTTGCTTATATGAGTAGTTGAAATCATATAGGAGTAGTTAAAATTATATATGTAACATGTGTTTATATAGTTGAAATACAACTTGAGTGGGTTTAATGGTTAAGAACATGTGTTTCCTCTTAAGAGGTCACAAGTTCAAATCCAGAGGGGGTAGGGTATGTATACCTTCGTAGACTTTACCAGTCAAATCGTTGGGCGGAGGGGGGTCCCCTGTCCCACAAACAAAGGGGCCTCATACACCAATTTGGTGTGCTGGCTTGGCCGTGACCTTAAAAATAGATTATTATTATTATTATTATTATGTATATAAATGATTTAATATGTTGAAATTATATATGTATGTAAATGATCTAATATGTTGAAATTGATAGTTTTCTTTGCTTACATACTAGTTTGGAATTGTCAATGTACAATGCACTTTATTTTTGTGTCCAAATAACATATATGCTAAACATATTTGACTCCTAATGCAATTCATCTCACTTCCCAAGAAATAGCCAATAGAGCTTGAGAGGGATAATCATAATCATATGATAATGATGATGGTGATGGTTAATGCCCATTGAAACCAAAATTGGTCTATCCGACCTTAAGAAACGTAAGAAATTACTTGGATTTTTTAAAATGTTATTTCAATGCTTGAAAAACATTAAGAGAAGCGTTCCAGGATCACTAAAGTTTTGATGACTTAGAAGGTTAGGAAGGTCGATATTGTGACAAACATTTTGAAATTGAGATCTAATTTGGGTATACGTAGGACACTTTAGGAGAAAGTGTTTTTCATCCTCAACCCTCTTGGTGTCACAAAGGTGACACATTCTTTCCTTCCATGGTGTTTTGAGGATTGCCTAATGCAAAGTTTCATTATGTAGCTCATGAGAAATAGTTCTTAATTTTATCAATATCGATTCTTTTATTTATGTTAGTCAAAAGAGAGATATGCTTTTGATCTTCAAGATTAGGGTTAACCACTTCCTTATGGCGTTGTCTAACTGTTCTATGAAATGGCTTTTTTCCCCGGAATCCGATGACATAAATATGCACGAAATCACTATTCTTTGTTGTGAAATCAATTTCTAGATTCAGAAATGGATTCAACATGCTGAATAACCCCCGGGGCACTTGGATTATACATAAATAAACACTCAAATATGTGGATCTAACAATTTCTAGCCGAATTTCGAGAAAATGTCCCTAGAAAATATCGCCAGAGAGGAGTCATTTTGTATAACATTTAGACTACGACCTTCCTTATAATATCTTAAGTTTATTTTATCCTCTAATTCTTTATCGCACCATAGATTCTCCTTAAATTTAGCTTGTACAGTCTTTTTAATATCATCAATATTCTGCAGAATAACTTCTTCTTTTATTCCCTAATGATTTAGCCAAGACTTGGCATCATTATGCCATCCTCGCTTGAGTTATTGGTGATTTTGGCTAGAGTCTAAAGCAATTTTGGGGAGCCTCTTGTCATCCATGTTGTTTATCTTGTTCTTGTACATTAAGTACCTAATCACAGTTGTGCTCTCAATGGGAGAAAGGATTGCTTCTATGAGGAGGATAAGATATGGTGTATTGCCTTTAATTTCAAGATTATAAATTATAAAATTCTTTTGGATATGTTATATCTTTCTCTAGGACTCTTGAGAGATATTGCATCCACAAACTTCACATCCATATAAGACAACAAGAGTGACAAGAGTCTCAAAGAGGAGCTTTTTCTTATCCCATAGCCAAAGGTCTGCTAATTTACAATTATTCTCTAGCCCATAATAAGCTTTCCACCCTCCATTTATCCTTTTCTCAATGTTATAGTTCCAATTGACCTTGTGATGAATATCAATTCCAAGATACTTGTACGAAGGCACTTCCCCCAAGATATTGTTGTCATATACAAAAGTATCGTAGGTGATCTTGTTGGATTTAATGATCGTAACCTTCGTTTTGTCAGTGTTCACAGTCATACATGTACCAGAGCAGAAGTCCTTGAGGATTCTAAGCTACTTACTAAGGTCATAGGGATTCCTTGCAATAA
>JASDQU010109035.1:69617-80160 GCA_032191745.1 Picea mariana | reverse complement strand
GGAATTATTCCTTCTAAACATTAATGGAGTCGCTAAGCAAGATGGAGTGACACCTCAATTTAATGGTGAACATCGTTAACTTCCATTTACACAATTTAATGATTTAAATATTTAAATTAAAAGGGATCCATTCATAGGCAATAAGGCTTGGGATAACCATTCCTAAAACAAGTTTCTCTAAGGGTCAATCATGCTTAAAGAGGAAAAAGTATTCATCATTCAACATGTATTTAAGAACTGATATTTACTATTTCACATCCACTTTTAAATTGATATTATTTTACTTATAATCATATTTCATATCATGACACACCCTTTTTATTTCTAAATATGATGTTTCTATTTTACTTATAAATTTTGTAAATTATAATCTGGATGAAAATAAAACACAATCATCGTATGCATAGTCCATTTAGGAGAACATCATGTAAGGGATTCTTTGTTAGAAATATTTGAAAGCCTCATAATTGGTTTCTTCACTAGACATACATTCTAAACATATACTTCCTTATGGACATATTTGTTGTCATAACTTCTCAAAAATACAATCTCAAGATATCACATAACTCATATCTAAAATGTACATAAAGTGCATATCAGGCACATAACCTAAGTATCATAACCATTTCAAAATTGGTATAAAAACAACACAAAAAATGTGTATGACAATTCCTTCCCAAATAAGTTGAAAACATTTAAACTATTGAAATAACATGAATAGAAAAGAAGTGAACATTCTATGTTGAATCCAATTACCTGAAAATAGATTTAGTCCGTCTAATCATGAACCATCAAGAAGAAACAACACTCCTATGGATTATGTGCAAAGTCACTTCTCACTCAAAAACTGTAAAAATTACTTAACATAATAATACAACGTAAGCACATCCAACCATTTAACTTATATCTCCATAATCTGCATGGTCATATGTAGCATTGTTGACAAGTGTATGATCCAACCGTAAATGGGAAAAAGGTTGTTATCAGTGTATCTTGAATTAATCCCGTTTAGAGGTAAAAAGGGTGGCATTCTAAGAATCAATGTAGAAACTAGAATTAAGGTTTAACAACGGTAATATTAGATGCCAAAATCAGTCCCACGCCATACCCAAACTAAAGTGTTTCGCCTACTCTAGTCACACCCCCACTAGTTATTTTTAAATGTAAAGGGAAGGTCACTGTTTTGCTTCGTTACTGGCTGCCTTGAACTAGGTATGTAAGTGGGAACACAAAGTTCCAGGAGGATCGCTCGGGGTTTTGCCTCTCTAGCATTCACCACCATAGAATGAAAGGACACGCCAACAAAATTGTTGAGGAAAGACAAGGAAAAATGAAGAGGGGTCCTGACGGATTTTCTGTGGGAAGATTCATTGTACAAGCAATGGATTTGCTGGGAAAATTAAAAACTGATTGCAAAGAGTAAAAACAACATTAATCGCAGAGAAATGAAGAGGAATTTTCACTGTACAAGCAATGGATTTGTTGGGAAAATTAAAAACAAATTGTAGAGAGTAAAAACAACATTAATCGCAGAGCAGTAAAATGTTTGGTGAACTGAAGAGATATCCCCAAAATCGTTGTGTGGAAGCACGAGTTTGCAGAGAATAAATCACAATAATCACAGAGGCTAAGGAGGGAATAAACGCTCAAGAGAGAATTTCTTGTTGGTTAAAGAAATGATCCTACACTTATTATCCATGCACATGAAATAAGGGTATTTGAATGTAAATATTTAACATCGGAGTGAAATACAGTCGATTCGGCTCCTTGCCGATTGCTCAGGAATAGACTAATAACTTAAAAGATAAAGGAACAGAAGATAAAAACACATTTTTCCTTGTATTAAAAACAATAAAAAAAAACAGAGAAGAATGTGCAATCACAGAGGAAGTATTTGATGGAGAGTAAGAATTCATGGGTAAGGATGAGAAGAACTTTTAAATCAGTTCTACATCAATAGGCTGGCAGCCAAATCGTTTTTGTGGAAGAGATGAAATTTCTGTGTGAAGGTGCCATAAAAACTCAGATGTAACCACTGAATTAGAACGCGGGTTCGCCCCAGAAGAAATGAGTTAGATAAGAAAGGATCATTCTAATACATTACAAGCATGGGGTTTCCATGGATAAAATGAGACAATAACGGAATGATGAATGCATAAGGCTGGGAAAATTTCTCATGGCGGAATAAACACAAAGATGGGATTACCGCAACGACATGCTTAAAAAAAAATATAAATCCTTGAATAAAATTTCCAAGCACTACGTATGCAATAGAAATTAACTACATTTAAATTGAAACTTCATGAGTACAATCTCAGTTTAGGATTACCGTAACTGGAGATGAAGAGTTCAAGGTTGTTATTTCACGCTTGCACTCCCTCCTGTGTCCCGCTTGTTAATCATGAAGATCTCATAGGTACCTCCCATCCAATGCTAGGGGTACTCTTCTTCCCCGTGAGCCCCCCGAGCTGCAAAGTGGCCACTCACATAATACCAAAGAATTCTAGCTCCCAGCTCACCTCACAAGGTCAAGCTACCACTCGTTACCTGAGCTGGGTATCCCAAGTCCCACAAAAGAAACTCAGTCAAGATAAAATTTGGAAGCATAACATTATGCAAGCCAGATGTGTGATCCACACTCCTCCCCCTCCATCCTTTTTATAGACTTTTCTTAGTCACTAGTTTCCCTTGAAACCCTCATTAGACTCATTTTTCATTTAATTAATTTCGAAAAAACTCCCCTGTACACATGTCGCACGATCCCATAGTTGCACCAGAAAATCAATTTATTAATTAATTAAATTTGTTTATTTCCCTCACCCACCTAAAAGAATTCCTAAAAACTCTCCTCGGTGTCCCATTATTCCCTTAGAATTATTAAATGACTTATGCCTTACTTAATTCCTAGTTGAGTTCATAGATAGAAATTTCCAAAGGATAGATTCCTTATTAAGTTAGACATTCCCCTTTTTCTTTAAGTTTCCCCTTTTTCTTAGGTTTCCCCCTTTTCTTTAAGTTTCCATTTTTGTTAAAGTTTCCCCTTTTTCTTGGGTTCCCCCCTTTTCTTTAAGTTTCCATTTTTCTTAAAGTTTCCCCTTTTTCTTAGGTTTCCCCCTTTTCTTTAAGTTTCCATTTTTCTTAAAGTTTCCCCTTTTTCTTAGGTTTCCCCCTTTTCTTTAAGTTTCCATTTTCTTAAAGTTTCCCCTTTTTATAACTAAGTTTAGAATTAGCAGGTTTAGACAAAACAACCAAATACCCCTTTTATTAATTAAACCTTTATTAAAATTTCCACTTTAATTATTAAAGCTTGAATTTTCTTTACCCCCTTCCTTTTATATGTCTAATTAGTTTTTTGTTTTTTCTAATGTTCTAGTCAGACCTAGGTTTTCAATTCACTAGGCTTGGAGACAGTTCTTAAGGGAAAAATTAGTTATTAAACTTTACTTATCACATCATTCATTTTAAGGAAGACCAGGTCCTAAGGAGGCATAGTTTTGTAGGCAGTAGGTTTATTAACTTACCAGTTAAAATTGCAATGTGCCCTTCAGGACGCACTACGTACTCCAAGGGTGCCGCTCGCTTCTGAATGAATTTGGTAGATGTCAAACCCCTGGAGTCAATACTCCATCAGGTGATATTGGGGGAGACTAAGCACCTCTAAGGAATAAGGACCCTACCTTATTGCGCGCCCCTTAGAATCATTGTGAGCGACTGTCACAGTCTTCCCTCACAAAATTGTGGGTCTTCTTGAACTAGGTAATCATTAACCTATAGTTCGAGCCACAGTGGGAGTGCTAGTAGGTTGTGTTAGGGTTGCTACCACACCTCTCCTTCAATGTCTCTCGTTATCGTGGGTGACCCCTTTACTCCAAATGTGATTCTGGTCGACAATCTATCGTCATCCTGCATCCATCAACAAATCATGTCAGCAATAACAATCAACATCACGATATCTAATCATATGTACATATGGCATATCAACAACATTTAAACCCTAACAATCAACTCCCTGAATCAATCCAGAGTCCAAGGGGTTTCATCGATGCCTCAACATCCTCAAAGTCCAGAGTCCTGCACACTTAGGAGAACCCAGGCAATAGCACCTATCCATGTAAATACAAAAAAATAACATATCATCAAATCCACAATATCTCATAATCATAATAAAAAAACACTAATAGTATAATAACCTAGATCACTTGCATGCAAGTGTCCTCAAAGAATAAGTTCACTCAGTGTGTGCAAGAGAAAGATGTTACATACACCCCCTCTTATTTTAAAATTCATCCCGAAGTTTCATAGTATGTAAGTGTTGAAATAAAGTGTATCAGAATATCATAGGTCTAGCTACCAAACTAATATGGAAACTACTGACGCATATCATATGCATCCTGCCAAGTCGTCGAGTGCAGACTATAGTTGTCCCACTGGACCTTGACCTGATCTACTATTCGACGCCATAGATGTTGAATGCAATGGTTCAGGATGCATATTGGATCAGTCATGAGCACACCCTCATCCGATAACTGCAAGGAACTCATGTCAATAACATGTGTAGGATCACTAACATAATGTCTCAAAATAGATACATGAAAAACATCGTGCATACGCCTCAAAGAATCAGGCAAGGCTAGTCGATATTCCATGGGCCCCTTCCTTTCCAAAATATTGAATTGTTCCACAAACCTAGGAGAGAGTTTAGCACCCTTTACAAACTTGATCGAACTCTTATGAAGTTTCACCCGCAAGAAGACTCGATCGCCAAGTTCATAACTATGATCGAAACAAAGCGTATCTACATAACTCTTCTACTGATCCTGCACTTCCTTTATCATTTGTATTATAGTTTGAATTTGGTATTCCATTTCCTGGATCACTTCAGGTCCCACCAGGACCCTATCCTCAAGCCGATCCCAACTCAAAGACATCTGACACAGTCGCCCGTAAAGAAACTCGAAAGGCACCATATTAATGGTGCTTTGATAACTATTGTTATATGAAAATTATACCAGTGGTAAGAATTCTTCCCAATGCTTTTGTTGGTCCATCACATACATACACAAAATATCCTCCAAGATTTGGTTTTTTCGCTCGGTCTGCCCGTCTGTTTCTGGGTGATACGCAATACTAAATTTAAGTTGGGTTCCCAAGGCCTCTTGGAAACTAGTCCAAAATCGTCTTGTAAACATCGATACTCTATCATATATAGTCCTGTTAGGCATGTAATGCAGCCTCAGAATATCGCTGATGAAAGATCTAGCTAAGTCAGGTGCCTGATACGTCGTGCACACAGGAATAAAATGAGCACTCTTCGTTAGAGTGTCGACTACCACAAAAATCAAGTCGTATCTCCTTGCCTTCAGTGGTAGTCCAACAATGAAATCCATCAAAATGACCTCCCATTTCGATTCCAAAATAGTGTCTGGCTGTAGTAATCCTGCCAGATATCTATGTTCAGCCTTCATCTACTCACATTCTAGACATCTTGCCACACAAATGACGATGTCTGCCTTCATTTCTTTCCAGAAGAATAAGGGTTTAAGGCCTTCCCTTATCTTCATGACTCCAGGATGAGCCATATACACTGCTCTATGAGCCTTGTTTAGGATCAAACTCCTCAAATCATCATTGGGTGGTACTTAAATTCAATTTGTAAATCTCAATAATACGTCGTCGTCCAATGTAAATCCTTCAAATTTTGGTACCATCATTTTGTTTTGTCCGATAAGATCCTTGACCTCTTTGTACTAGTCATCATCATGCTGTAAAGTTAGAATCTTTTCATGTAGATTCGTATGAAGAGGCATCACCAAAAATATGCGTGGTCTTCGACTCAATGCATTAGCCACTCTATTCACTATCCCCTTTATGTAAGTAATCTTGAAATCGTACACGCTAAGCAATTCCGACCAACGCCATTTTCGCGCGTTCAAGTCTCTTTGCGTAAATATGTGTTGTGGTCCACAATGGTCTATTTTTAGTTCAAATTTCCATCCAATTAGGTAATGTCTCCAAAATCTCAAGGAATATACAATGGATAAAAACTCCAAATCGTGTGTTGCATAGTTCTCCTCGTGCCTTCTCAACTTTATTAATATGTAAGTGATCACTCGACTGTATTGCATCAAGACTCCGCCTAAACCTTCCTTGCATGCATTAGTGCATACTAAGAAGTCCATGTCCATGTCAGAGACCTTTAGTATTGGTGCTGTCGACAACAGCTCCTTGAGCCTCTGAAATTCCTCTGTGCATTTCTCGGTCCAAAAAAATTTCTTGTTCTTCTTTTGCAATTCCATGATCGGATTTGCTATCTTAAAAAAAACCTTGACAAACCATCGATAGTATCCCTTTAAACCCATAAAGCTACGCACTTCTGGGACATTCGTTGATGCACACCATTCCATAACAGTGTCGACCTTTGTTGGATCCACAATGATACCTTTGCTAGATCCACAATGATACCTTCGTTGGAGATGACATTCCCTAAGTAATGAATCTCCGATTGATAAAATGAGCATTTGGACAAATTTCCATACAATTTTTTCTCTCGTAGACACTATAGTACCATGCACAAGTTCTCATCATGCTCCTCCATTGTCTGTGAGTAAATCAAAATATCATCAATGAATACTTGGATGAACTTGTCCAAGTATTCTTGGAACACCCCATTCATCAAACTCATAAATACCCCCGAGGTGTTCGTCAGTCCAAACAGTAAAACAATAAACTCATAATGTCCAAACCTCATATTAACAATGGTATTAGGGATGTCATCCTCCTTGATTCATAACAGGTGATACCCTGATCTCAATTCGATTTTTGAAAACACTGTCGCACCTTTCATCTGATCAAACAGATCATCAATCCTTGGCAACGGATACTGATTCTTGATCGTTTCCTTTTTCAATTGACGATAGTCAATGCAGAGTCTCCACAACCCATCATTCTTTCATATGAAAATAATAAGTTCCCCCCATAGTGACACACTCGGATGTATAAGTTCTAGGTCCAACAACTCCCTCAGTTGCATTCTCAACTCTTGTAACTCTGGGGTCGACATCTGATAAGGAGTTCTTGCTATCGGTTCAGTTCTCGATTTTAGGTCAATGGTAAATTCCAATTCCCTCTCTGGCGTCATCCTGGGTAACTCCTCAGGGAAGACCTTCCACTACTCTCTTCATTTTTAATGCAAGGATCACATAAAGCTTACATCCCTTGCACATGATCTTTCATAGTTGCAAGGAAGCGACGAACCTCAAGAAAAATCCCTGGTTCCGACCTACAATCATGCATCTCTGTCCCTTGTCATCGACAAATCTCAACCGTTTCGTCTTACAGTTGAGTATCGCATCATGCGATTCCAACTAGTCCATACCGATCAACACGTCATAAGATCCTAAGGTTGTGATGTATAGGTTGGCCCTAGTGAAAAACTCTCCTAGGTTAAGGCTATAACCCATAACCTTCCCACCAACCTTTTGTTTGGCTCCAAAATCCATTTCTATAAAGATAAACCAGTCATGTTTGATTGCCTTTACCTTAATTCTTCTTAGCACTCCACTAGAAATAAAACTCTCGATAGCACCTAGATCTATCAAAATACTAAGGTTTTGGTCAGCGACAGTACCTGACGTCTCGAGAATAATCGACTGGTGCTTTGCTTGGTGGTTATTCACCGTTGCATGAATCCGATGGGCCTTTCCCAAATATCCCATGGTAGTGGGTCTGGATGATCTAGATGCTCTGGTCCTCTCCACTGGAAAATCATGCTGGTAATGTGGCTCCCAACATGTCCAGCACCCTTTCTTCGGTCCAGTACTCATGGTACCCAAAGTAGAAAATCATGGCTCATCGTTCTAGAACCATGGTCTATTCTGTTGAACATGCCTAAACTGTTGTTGTTGCAGTCGATGCTGGTGCTAGTGTTTTTTTCCTCGGTAAGGAGTCCACTGCTGAGGCATTGGTTTCTGAGGTGTAGTGAATGTGGATCCTCTTTGGAAGCCACAAGATCCTGGTGAATGTCTAGCTGGTGTATGATGTTGTTGCGCACCATATGACACCTACTCCACTGGTCTCGCTAGAGTCATGCTCTGACCCCCGCTGATAAGCTCCTCCTATTCTATGAGGACCTTCTGGACAACATCATGCAAGGTTTGAGGCATCAGAATCCTCACCTTCACACCAATGCTGACATTAAGGCCAAACACAAACTTGTTGACCTTAAGCTTCTCGGTATTCAGGTGTGGAGCATACAGAAGCAACTCCATGAAACAAACCTTGTACTCGGGCACTGTACGACTGCCCTGTCATAAGGTGTTGAACTCGTTAAGATGACGCTCAATGAATTCCTCAGATAGATACATGTCTCGTAACCATTCCCATGACACATCTTTGACGACCATGTTCAATTGCGACAGGAGCGTCGCCCACAATAGAAGAGCGATCCCCTTCAATTAAAAGACCTCCGTGTGGTCCTTCATGTTGGAGGTATAGTCGTGAAGTGAAAAGCACATCTCCTTATTCTCCAACCATGCCTCAACGGCTGCCCCATATGGGGCACCAAAGAACTCGAGAAATTTGACCTTCTCGAGTTCACAGTGAATGCTACCAGTATCGATCTGAGCAAGCGGTGGACCCTTAAGAGGTGCCAATGCCCTGGCCTCATCTCTATCCAAAATGCTGGTCAGTGCCTCAAACATCCTCTGAAAGGACCACATCAGACCAACCACATCACCCAAAGCTACATGTTCCTACCCGACAACCTGTTCGTCTCCCTGGGGGTTAGACCCCTTAGGCGTGTATGCTACTGGGGGTGTCGTGCCTCCTCCCCTAGCACCCCATCATCTGCCTCTGTGGCGTCCTCTAACCATGATTACCTTCACAAATACAAGTCAAACTAATTAGCAACATTATAATCAAATATCAAATCAATGGAAGACGTAGGGATCCCAAGTCATGGGTTGAACCTGGCTCTGATACCATATGTAATGACCCCCATCGTTATGACAACATGCGACACATAAGAGGTGCTAATTTTTTCTTTTCTTTTCTTTTTAAAAATAGTAAGGTAACAACAATAATCAATCAATCCACACAACTCAATGACGAACACAACGCACGCAATTCAGACAAGAGACAACATAACCACCTAGCATCCTAACACATCATGCAGTTGGACGCAAAATACAAAAATCAATCAGACCAAATAAAAAGACTACTCTCCCATCCTACCCTGCAAGGATAGGACCTCCAGGACACATAAGCAATGCTCAAGCCCAGGTTCCCATCGATTTTGACCATTTAATGTCTAAAGGCTGGTGATTGTTCTAAGGAACAAGGAGGTGTCTACATCCCACCTGACACAAGCAAGAAAACACCTACAATATAAAATACATTCCTCAATCAAACAAACACAACAACACCAACCGACACACGTAACACGAACCTTCAATGCGAGAAAGAATTAGCAATCAAAGAATCAACAAGCATGATGCACAAGTAAGTAACAATAGCTGAACAATACTGGCCTTTATCCATGCACCATCAGATAATCTAATATTTAGACAATATTTTAATTAACCTTAAATTTATGAGAGCGCAAAAGATACCTTCCATACACCATCTATCTAGCAATAACCAACTTGAGGCACAATTCTATATACCATAGGATTCTTGCACCTATTAGCTTGTAACCACGTTGGTAAGATAAAATATGATGGAATTATTCCTTCTAAACATTAATGGAGTCACTAAGAAAGATGGAGTGATACCTCAATTTAATGGTGAATGTTACACATAAAAAATACTCACCTTGATAGTGTTGCAAGTGTCGTCATTACAAGGGTTGCAAGTGTCGCATTTTGCTCACAAGTGTCGCAAGTGTCAAGGAAAGAATACTGCCATGATGCTTATGTCATGCCTGTAAATGACATCAGGAGGACACTTGACACACATAAAACACTTGATTTGGAAGAGGAGGAATTATTAACTGAGCTCATGAACCTTTTGCCATCTGAAAACACTCAAAAAACTAAGTTTTTGGAGGGGAGCGCTCCCCTATACCTCTTCTAGGAGTGCTGGCGCCCCCCCTTACACTATCTGGGAGTGCTATAAAGCTCTTTTGGCCCTTATGAGGGAGAGCTGGTGTATTTAGGGAGTGATGGAACGCCCCTTAAGCCTACTGGGGAGCACTACAGTGCTCTGATGGCCCTTTTGAGGGAGCGCTACCTATTCTGGGCAACAGTTGATTAGTTGAGAAGAATGGGGGAAGGATCCTTTCATTCTTGGAAGGCAGTTGGATTCGAATTCCCAGTCCAGCCATGATCTTAGGGTAGATCCTCAAATGAAGGAGGAAAATCCTCAACTTCCCCAAGGATATCTCAAGTGGTTAAAGCCTCTCCAAGGCTATATAAGCAAGCTTTCTCATGGTGAAAGGGGACTGAAAAAAGGAAGAATCACACCAAACTTATGATCTTATAAGTGGTGCTGGAACAGAGATATTTTGGAGGAAAAATACCTATGATCTCACGGGGAGAAATCAGTG
>JASDQU010109035.1:42372-54388 GCA_032191745.1 Picea mariana | reverse complement strand
GGAATTATTCCTTCTAAACATTAATGGAGTCGCTAAGCAAGATGGAGTGACACCTCAATTTAATGGTGAACATCGTTAACTTCCATTTACACAATTTAATGATTTAAATATTTAAATTAAAAGGGATCCATTCATAGGCAATAAGGCTTGGGATAACCATTCCTAAAACAAGTTTCTCTAAGGGTCAATCATGCTTAAAGAGGAAAAAGTATTCATCATTCAACATGTATTTAAGAACTGATATTTACTATTTCACATCCACTTTTAAATTGATATTATTTTACTTATAATCATATTTCATATCATGACACACCCTTTTTATTTCTAAATATGATGTTTCTATTTTACTTATAAATTTTGTAAATTATAATCTGGATGAAAATAAAACACAATCATCGTATGCATAGTCCATTTAGGAGAACATCATGTAAGGGATTCTTTGTTAGAAATATTTGAAAGCCTCATAATTGGTTTCTTCACTAGACATACATTCTAAACATATACTTCCTTATGGACATATTTGTTGTCATAACTTCTCAAAAATACAATCTCAAGATATCACATAACTCATATCTAAAATGTACATAAAGTGCATATCAGGCACATAACCTAAGTATCATAACCATTTCAAAATTGGTATAAAAACAACACAAAAAATGTGTATGACAATTCCTTCCCAAATAAGTTGAAAACATTTAAACTATTGAAATAACATGAATAGAAAAGAAGTGAACATTCTATGTTGAATCCAATTACCTAAAAATAGATTTAGTCCGTCTAATCATGAACCATCAAGAAGAAACAACACTCCTATGGATTATGTGCAAAGTCACTTCTCACTCAAAAACTGTAAAAATTACCTAACATAATAATACAACGTAAGCACATCTAACCATTTAACTTATATCTCCATAATCTGCATGGTCATATGTAGCATTGTTGACAAGTGTATGATCCAACCGTAAATGGGAAAAAAGGTTGTTATCAATGTATCTTGAATTAATTTCGTTTAGAGGTAAAAAGGGTGGCATTCTAAGAATCATGTAGAAACTAGAATTAAGGTTTAACAACGGTAATATCAGATGCCAAAATCAGTCCCACGCCATACCCAAACTAAAGTGTTTCGCCTACTCTAGTCACACCCCCACTAGTTATTTTTAAATGTAAAGGAAAGGTCATTGTTTTGCTTCGTTACTGGCTGCCTTGAACTAGGTACGTAAGTGGGAACACAAAGTTCCAGGAGGATCGCTTGGGGTTTTGCCTCTCTAGCATTCACCACCACGGAATGAAAGGACGTGCCAACAAAATCGTTGAGGAAAGACAAGGAAAAATGAAGAGGGGTCCCGGCGGATTTTCTGTGGGAAGATTCATTGTACAAGCAATGGATTTGCTGGGAAAATTAAAAACTGATTGCAAAGAGTAAAAACAACATTAATCGCAGAGCAATGAAGAGGAATTTTCACTATACAAGCAATGGATTTGTTGGGAAAATTAAAAACGAATTGTAGAGAGTAAAAACAACATTAATCGCAGAGCAGTAAAGTGTTTGGTGAACTAAAGAGATATCCCCAAAATCATTGTGTGGAAGCACGAGTTTGCAGAGAATAAATCACAATAATCACAGAGGCTAAGGAGGGAATAAACGCTCAAGAGAGAATTTCTTGTTGGTTAAAGAAATGATCCTACACTTATTATCCATGCACATGAAAGAAGGGTATTTGAATGTAAATATTTAACATCGGAGTGAAATACAGTCGATTCAGCTCCTGTCCGATTGCTCAGGAATAGACTAATAACTTAAAAGATAAAGGAACAGAAGATAAAAACACATTTTTCCTTGTATTAAAAAAAAAAAAAAAAAAAAACAGAGAAGAATGTGCAATCACAAAGGAAGTATTTGCTGGAGAGTAAGAATTCGTGGGTAAGGAAGAGAAGAACTTTTAAATCAGTTCTACATCAAAAGGCTGGAAGCCAAATCGTTTTTGTGGAAGAGATGAAATTTCTGTGTGAAGGTGCCATAAAAACTCAGATGTAACCACTGAATTAGAATGTGGGTTCGCCCCAGAAGAAATGAGTTAGATAAGAAAGGATCATTTTAATACATTACAAGCATGGGTTTTCCATGGATAAAATGAGACAATAACGGAATGATGAATGCATAAGGCTGGGAAAATTTCTCATGGCGGAATGAACACAAAGATGGGATTACCGCAACGACATGCTTAAAAAAAAATATAAATCCTTGAATAAAATTTCCCAGCACTACGTATGCAATAGAAATTAGCTACATTTAAATTCAAACTTCATGAGTACAATCTCAATTTAGAATTACCGTAACTGGAGACGAAGAGTTCAAGGTTGTTATTTCACGCTTGCACTCCCTCCTGTGTCCCGCTTGTTAATCATGAAGATCTCACCGGTAACTCCCATCCAATGCTAGGGGTACTCTTCTTCCTCGTGAGCCCCCTGAGCTGCAAAGTGGCCACTCACATAATACCAAATAATTCTAGCTCCCAGCTCACCTCACAAGGTCAAGCTACCACTCGTTACCCGAGCTGGGTATCCCAAGTCCCACAAAAGAAACTCAGTCAAGATAAAAATTGGAAGCATAACATTATGCAAGCCAGATGTGTGATCCACACTCCCCCTCCATCCTTTTTATAGACTTTTCTTAGTCACTAGTTTCCCTTGAAACCCTCATTAGACTCATTTTTCATTTAATTAATTTCGAAAAAACTCCCCCGTACACATGTCGCACGATCCCATAGTTGCACCAGAAAATCAATTTATTAATTCATTAAATTTGTTTATTTCCCTCACCCACCTAAAAGAATTTCTAAAAACTCTCCTCGGTGTCCCATTATTCCCTTATAATTATTAAATGACTTACGCCTTACTTAATTCCTAGTTGAGTTCATAGATAGAAAATTCCAAAGGCTAGATTCCTTACTAAGTTAGACATTCCCCTTTTTTTTTAAGTTTCCCCTTTTTCTTAGGTTTCCCCCTTTTCTTTAAGTTTCCATTTTTCTTAAAGTTTCCCCTTTTTCTTAGGTTTCCCCCTTTTCTTTAAGTTTCCATTTTTCTTAAAGTTTCCCCTTTTTATAACTAAGTTCAGAATTAGAAGGTTTAGACAAAACAACCAAATACCCCTTTTATTAATTAAACCTTTATTAAAATTTCCACTTTAATTATTAAAGCTTGAACTTTCTTTACCCCCTTCCTTTTATATGTCTAATTAGTTTTTTGTTTTTTCTAATGTTCTAGTCAGACCTAGGTTTTCAATTCACTAGGCTTGGTGACAGTTCTTAAGGGAAAAATTAGTTATTAAACTTTACTTATCACATCATTCATTTTAAGGAAGAACAGGTCCTAAGGAGGCATAGTTTTGTAGGCAGTAGGTTTATTAACTTACCAGTTAAAATTGTGATGTGCTCTTTAGGATGCACTACGTGCTCCAAGGGTGCCACTCGCTTCTTGAATGAATTTGGTAGATGTCAAACCCTTGGAGTCAATACTCCATCAGGTGATATTGGGGGAGACTAAGCACCTCTAAGGAATAAGGACCCTGCCTTATTGCACACCCCTTAGAATCATTGTGAGCGACTGTCACAGTCTTCCCTCACGAAATTGTGGGTCTTCTCGAACTAGGTAATCATTAAACTATAGTTCGAGCCATAGTGGGAGTGCTAGTAGGTTGTGTTAGGGTTGCTGCCACACCTCTCCTTCAATGTCTCTCATTGTCATGGGTGACCCCTTTACTCCAAATGTGAGTCTAGTCGACAAGCTATCGTCATCCTGCATCCATCAACGAATCATATCAGCAATAACAATCAACATCACGATATCTAATCATATGTACATATGTCACATCAACAACATTTAAACCCTAACAATCCACTCCCTAAATCAATCCAAAGTCCAAGGGGTTTCACCGATGCCTCAACATCCTCAAAGTCGAGAGTCCTGCACACTTAGGAGAACCCAGGCAATAGCACCTATCCATGTAAATACAACAAAATAACATATCATCAAATCCACAATATCTCATAATCATAATAAAAAAACACTAATAGTATAATGAACCAGATCACTTGCATGCAAGTGTCCTCAAAGAATAAGTTCACTCAGTGTGCGCAAGAGAGAGATGTTACATACACCCCCTCTTATTTTAAAATTCGTCCCGAAGTTTCATAGTATGTAAGTGTCGAAATAAAGTGTATTAGAATATCATAGGTCTAGCTACCAAACTAATATGGAAACTGCTGACGCATATCATATGCATCCTACCAAGTCGTCGAGTGCAGACTATATTTGTCCCACTGGACCTTGACCTGATCTACTATTCGACGCCATAGATGTTGAATGCAATGGTTCAGGATGCAGATTGGATCAGCCATGAGCACACCCTCATCCGATAACTGCAAGGAACTCATGTCAATAACATCTCCCTAATAATAACTCTCGATAGCAAGGCTAGTCGATATTCCATGGGCCCCTTCCTTTCCAAAATATTGAATCGTTCCACGAACCTAGGAGAGAGTTTAGCACCCTTTACAAACTTGATCGAACTCTTATGCGGTTTCACCCACAAGAAGACTCGCTTGCCAAGTTCATAACTATGATCGAAACAAAGCGTATCTGCATAACTCTTCTGTTGATCCTGCACTTCCTTTATCATTTGTCTTATAGTTTGAATTTGGTATTCCATTTCTTGGATCACTTCAAATCCAACCAGGACCCTATCCTCAAGATGATCCCAACTCAAAGACATCTGACACGGTCACCCGTAAAGAAACTCGAAAGGCACCATATTAATGGTGCTTTGATAACTATTGTTATATGAAAATTATACCAGTGGTAAGAATTCTTCCCAATGCTTTTGTTGGTCCATCACGTACATACACAAAATATCCTCCAAGATTTGGTTTTTTCGCTCGGTCTGCCCATTTGTTTCTGGGTGATATGCAATACTAAATTTAAGTTGGGTTCCCAAGGCCTCTTGGAAATGAGTCCAAAATCGTCTTGTAAACATCGATACTCTATCGTATATAGTCCTGTTAGGCATGTAATGCAGCCTCAAAATATCACTGATGAAAGATCTAGCTAAGTCAGGTGCCTGATACATCGTGCGCACAGGAATAAAATGAGCACTCTTCATTAGAGTATCGACTACCACAAAAATCAAGTCGTGTCTCCTTGCCGTCAGTGATAGTCCAACAATGAAATCCATTAAAATGACCTCCCATTTCAATTCCAAAATAGTGTCTGGCTGTAGTAATCCTGCCATATATCTATGTTCAGCCTTCATCTACTCACATTCTAGACATCTTGCCACATAGTTGACTATGTCTGCCTTCATTCCTTTCCAGAAGAATAAGGGTTTAAGGTCTTCCCTTATCTTCATGACTCTAGGATGAGCCATATACACTGCTCTATGAGCCTTGTTTAGGATCAAACTCCTCAACTCGTCGTTGGGTGGTACTTAAATTGAATTTGTAAATCTCAATAATCCGTCGTCGTCCAATGTAAATCTTTCAAATTTTGGTACCATCATTTTGTTTTGTCTGATAAAATCCTTGACCTCTTTGTACTAGTCATCGTCATGCTGTAAATTTAGAATCTTTTCATGTAGATTCATATGAAGAGGCATCACCAAAAGTATGCGTGGTCTTCGACTCAACGCATTAGCCACTCTATTCACTGTCCCCTTTATGTAAGTAATCTTGAAATCGTACACGCTAAGCAATTCCGACCAACGCCATTTTCGCGCGTTCAAGTCTCTTTGTGTAAATATGTGTTGTAGTCCACAATGGTCTATTTTTAGTTCAAATTTCAGTCCAATTAGGTAATGTCTCCAAAATCTCAAGGAATATACAATGGATAACAACTCCAAATTGTGTGTTGCATAGTTCTCCTCATGCCTTCTCAACTTTATTAAGATGTAAGTGATCACTCGACTGTATTGCATCAAGACTCTGCCTAAACCTTCCTTGCATGCATTAGTGCATACTAAGAAGTCCATGTTCGTGTCAGAGACCTTTAGTAGCGGTGTTGTTGACAACAACTCCTTGAGCCTTCAAAATTCCTCTGTGCATTTCTCGGTCCAAAAAAACTTCTTGTTCTTCTTTTGCAATTCCATGATCGGATTTGCTATCTTCAAAAAAACCTTGACGAACCATCGATAGTATCCCTTTAAACCCATAAAGCTACACACTTCTGGGACATTCGTTGATGCACACCATTCCATAATAACATCGACCTTTGTTGGATCCACAATGATACCTTTGCTGGATCCACAATGATACCTTCGTCGGAGATGACATGCCCTAAGTAATGAATCTCCGATTGATAAAATGAGCATTTGGACAACTTCCCATACAATTTTTTCTCTCATAGACACTATAGTACCATGAAAAAGTTCTCATCATGCTCCTCCATTGTCTGTGAGTAAATCAAAATATCATCAATGAATACTTGGATGAACTTGTCCAAGTATTCGCGGAACACCCCGTTCATCAAACTCATAAATACCCCCAGGGTGTTCGTTAGTCCAAACAGTAAAACAATAAACTCATAATGTCCAAACCTCATATTAACAATGGTATTAGGGATATCATCCTCCTTGATTCATAACTGGTGATACCCTAATCTCAATTCGATTTTTGAAAACACTATCGCACCTTTCATCTGATCAAACAGATCATCAATCCTTGGCAATGGATACTGATTCTTGATCGTTTCCTTTTTCAATTGACGATAGTCAATGTAGAGTCTCCACAACCCATCTTTCTTTCATATGAAAATAATAGGTGCCCCCCACGGTGACACACTCAGATGTATAAGTTCTAGGTCCAACAACTCCCTCAGTTGCATTCTCAACTCTTGTAACTCTGGGGTCGACATCTGATAAGAAGTTCTTTCTATCGGTTCAGTTCCCGATTTTAGGTCGATGGTAAATTCCAATTCCCTCTCTGGCGTCATCCTGGGCAACTCCTCAGGGAAGACATCTGCAAACTCTCTCACCACCGGAAGGTGTTCTAGACCTTCCACTACTCCCTTCATGTTTAATGCAAGGATCACATAAAGCTTACATCCCTTGCGCATGATATTTCATAGTTGCAAGGAAGCGATGAACCTCAGGAAAAATCCCTGGTTCTGACCTACAATCATGCATCTCTTTCCCTTTTCATCGACCAATCTCAACCGTTTCGTCTTACAGTTGAGTATCGCATCATGCAATTCCAACTAGTCCATACCGATCAACACGTCATAAGACCCTAAGGTTGTGATGTATAGGTTGGCCCTAGTGAAAAACTCTCCCAGGTTAAGGCTATAACCCATAACCTTCCCACAAACCTTCTGTTTGGCTCCAAAATCCATTTCTATAAAGATAAACTAGTCCTGTTCGATTGCCTTTACCTTAATTCTTTTAGCACTCCACTAGAAATAAAACTCTCGATAGCAACTGGATCTATCAAAATACTAAGGTTTTGGTCAGCGACAGTACCTGACGTCTCAAGAATAGTCGACTGGTGCTCTGCCTGGCGGTTATTCACCGTTGCATGAATCCGATGGGCCTTTCCCAAATATCCCATGGTAGTGGGTCCGGATGATTTAGATTCTCTGGTCTTCTCCACTGGAAAATCACGCTGGTAATGTGGCTCCCAACATGTCCAACACCCTTTCTTCAGTCCAGTACTCATGGTACCCAAAGTATAAAATGATGGCTCATCATCTTGGAACCCTAGTCTATTCTGTTGAACATGCCTAAACTATTGTTGTTGCGGTCGACGCTGGTGCTAGTGTTGTTTTACTCGGTAAGGAGTCCACTGCTGAGGCACTGGTTTATGAGGTGTAGTGAACATGGATCCTCTTTGGAAGCCACAATATCTTGGTGAATGTCTAGCTGGTGTATGATGTTGCTGCAAACCATATGACACCTACTCCACTGGTCTCGCTAGAGTCATGCTCTGACCCCCACTGATAAGCTCCTCCTATTCTATGAGGACCTTCTGGACAACATCATGCAAGGTTTGAGGCATCAGAATCCTCACCTTTACACCAATGCTGACATTAAGGCCAAACACAAACTTGTTGACCTTAAGCTTCTCGGTATTCAGGTGCAGAGCATACAGAAGCAACTCCATGAAACGAACCTCATACTCGGGCACTGTACGACTGCCCTGTCATAAGGTGTTGAACTCATTGAGATGATGCTCAATGAATTCCTCAGATAGATACCTATCTCGGAACCATTCCCATGACACATCTTTGACGACCATGTTCAATTGCGACAGGAGTGTCGCCCACCATAGAAGAGCGATCCCCTTCAATTAAAAGACCTCCGTGTAGTCCTTCATGTTGGAGGTATAGTCGTGAAGTGAAAATCACATCTCCATATTCTCCAACCATGCCTCGATGGCTGCCCCATATGGGGCACCAAAGAACTCGAGAAATTTGACCTTCTCGAGTTCACAGTGAATGCTACCAGTACCGATCTGAGCAAGCAGTGGACCCTCAAGAGGTGCCAACGCCCTGGCCTCATCTCTATCCAAACTGCTGGTTAGTGCCTCAAACATCCTCTGAAAGGACCACATCAGACCAAACACATCACCCAAAGCTACATGTTCCTACCCGACAACCTGTTCGTCTCCCTGGGGGTTAGACCCCTCGGGCGTGTATGCTACTGGGGGTGTCGTGCCTCCTCCCCTAGCACCTCGTCATCTGCCTCTGTGGCATCCTCTAACCATGATTACCTGCACGAATACAAGTCAACCTAATTAGCAACATTATAATCAAATATCAAATCAATGGAAGACGTAGGGATCCCAAGTCATGGGTCAAACCTGGCTCTGATACCATATGTAATGACCCCCATCGTTATGACAACATGCGATGCATAAGAGGTGCTAATTTTTTCTTTTCTTTTCTTTTTAAAAATAGTAAGGTAACAACAAGAATCAATCAATCCACACAACTCAATGACGAAAACAACGCACACAATTCAGACAAGAGAAAACATAACCACCTAGCATCCTAACACATCATGCAGTTGGACGTAAAATACAAAAATCAATCAGACCAAATAAAAAGACTACTCTCCCATCCTACCGTGCAAGGATAGGACCTCCAGGACACATAAGCAATGCTCAAGCCCAGGTTCCCATCGATTTTGACCATTTAATGTCTGAAGGCTGGTGATTGTTTTGAGGAACAAGGAGGTGTCTACATCCCACCTGACACAAGCAAGAAAACACCTACAAGCTAAAAGACATTCCTCAATCAAACAAACACAACAACACCAACCGACACACGTAACATGAACCTTCAATGCGAGAAAGAATCAGCAATCAAAGAATCAACAAGCATGATGCACATGTAAGTAACAATAGTTGAACAATACTGGCCTTTCTCCGCGCACCATCAGATAATCTAATATTTAGACAATATTTTAATTAACCTTAAATTTATGAGAGCGCAAAAGATACCTTCCATACACCATCTATCCAACAATAACCAACTTGAGGCACAATTCTATATACCATAGGATTCTTCCACCTATTAACTTGTAACCACGTTGGTAAGATAAAATATGATGGAATTATTCCTTCTAAACATTAATGGAGTCACTAAGAAAGATGGAGTAACACCTCAATTTAATGGTGAATGTTACACATAAAAAATACTCACCTTGATAGTGTCGCAAGTGTCGTCATTACAAGGGTTGCAAGTGTCACATTTTGCTCACAAGTGTCGCAAGTGTCAAGGAAGGAATACTGCCATGATACCTATGTCGTGCCTGTAAACGACATCAAGAGGACACTTGACACACATAAAACACTTTATTTGGAAGAGGAGGAATGATTATCTGAGCTCATGAACCTTTTGCCATCTGAAAACACTCAAAAAACTAAGTTTTTGGAGGGGAGAGCTCCCCTATACCTCTTCTAGGAGTGCTGGCGCCCCCCCTTACACTGTTTGGGAGCGCTATAAAGCTCTTTTGGCCCTTCTGAGGGAGAGATGGTGTATTTAGGGAGTGATGGCGCCCCCCTTAAGCCTACTGGGGAGCGCTACAGTGCTCTGATGGCCCTTTTGAGGGAGCGCTACCTATTCTGGGCAACAATTGATTAGTTGAGAAGAATGGGGGAAGGATCCTTTCATTCTTGGAAGGAGGTTGGATTCGAATTCCCATTATAGCCATGATCTTAGGGTAGATCCTCAACTGAAGGAGGAAAATCCTCAACTTCCCCAAGGATATCTCAAGTGGTTAAAGCCTCTCCAAGGCTATATAAGCCAGCTTTCTCATGGTGAAAGGGGACTGAAAAAAGGAAGAATCACACCAAACTTATGATCTTATAAGTGGTGCTAGAACAGATATATTTTGGAGGCAAGAGACCTATGATCTCATAGGGAGAAATCAATGAAGTTATCATCATTCAGATCATGAATCTTTTGAGCAAGGGGTAGACAAGGAGGACTTGACGAAACTGCTGCAATTCATCTATGGCTGTAAGTAATGTTTTGTCCTCATTAATATAATTTGCTTGGCCTGTTTCTTTCTAATTCATGTTCAATCTCACATGAATTTGTCTCTTTAGTAGATAGACCTATTCCAGACTAATCTTGATAGAGTAGGAAATGGTTGTACTATTGTTTGTCTACAGGGCTCATCGAGGAGCGAAAGATTGGATCTCAACTCGGAGCGTGCAGGGACAAACGCCGGTAAAAGGTACTTCTTTTCTCCTTCCTCCTCACACACTAGTCCACCTAGATCTAAAAGGAAGTCAGTGACCATGATAATCACTTTATGTCTTAGAGTTAAGAGTCTATCTCTTTGAGGAGATCTACATGTCCACAGGGAGATTTTCCTTCAATAGAAATTGGCGACCCCACTGGGGATCAAATCGAAACTTTTGGTTTTGATTTTTCCTCATAGACCTTTTATTAACCTTTGATTGTTCTTAGGCCTTGTTCACCCCTTCATATCTGATTGCACTTGCTGATTGACTCTTTACCCCATCACACTCAGCTTGACTATCAAAATTCCATTGAAATTTTTGGTTTTTTGGACATTTCTGTGAATTTTTGGGCATCAGCGCTCCTCTGCCTTGTTGGTAGGGTGCCAACACTCACTAGAAGTGCTAGACAAAGATTTATAACTCTCTGGTGGCCCTTATACCAGAGCACCAACCCTTTTTTTCCCAAAATCTCTTCAAAAATTGTATTTTTTGGAGGTCTAAACCCTGTTTTTTCATTTGGTGAGTTGCCTTGTGATTTAATGATTCTTGCTTTGACCTTTGACATGCTTCCTCCCGAGAAGTAAACACCTTTTTGTTCATATTTTATGCCCTTCTTCTTTATTTTTGAGTTTTTTCTGTTGAGAGCTTGAAATCGATCCTCTGCTTTCTTCTCTCCTATCCGACTGAGCGGGAACTCTAGTGAAGGACATTAGAAGTCTGTGACTCTTCTCATTTGGTTCTTTGAGGTCATATGATCCAATCTCTTTCTCCTTCCTTTTGCATTTTTTATTGTATTTCTCTTGTTTGATTGCAAAAGGGTGCATTGTTTGTGCGAAATCTGTGTTTTCTTGCCCAAATCTCCTTAATCTGAAAGGGTAGTTGGCAGGACAAGTTTTTCATTGACTTGATCATCATTCACATGAAAATGAAAAAAGTACATATTAATGATTAGTTTGCATGTTAGTTTGCATTTCTGAAATGTTGTAGCATCATATTGGATTTGATTGAGAGCAAAATTGATTGAGGGCAATCCTTATCAAGTGTTTGATCATGAAAATGACTCTTTCTCTTTCCCTTAAATAGGTATTCATTGAAAAGAAATGATTTCTTATCATATTTCATGCATATTTTTGGGAATTGAGTCATCATTCCATCAGTTTCACTTTCGTACACCCTCTGAGTAAACAACAACCATTAAAATCAACGCTTAACTAAAATTTATCAGACTTTTTACATCTTTGTTAGCAAACCTACATTAGTTTAAGGTGTAGGGCTTT